>LOEQ01002824.1:311704-325810 GCA_001685075.1 Bramus lutescens | reverse complement strand
CCCAGCCAATGTATCTTGTAGTTCTCATTCACTCATTTTGCTCTTTCAACCAGTATTTGCTTTGGCACTACTCTTACTATCTAACAGTGAGCCAAGCAGAAACAAAGATCACCTCTATCATGAAGCCTATGTGCAAGCTTATATGCTTGTGTAACATGTAGAAAGATGGTGTGTACGCTAATCCTATAAATTGCTATGTGCTAGGTATAAAAATTGAATGACAAAAGAGAGAGTAGGAATTTTAGCAAGATTGTATGTGGATAGTGTCTTTGATAAGTTCTTTCTAAAGAAAACCCAGGTACACAGTAAGTGCTCTGATTTCTTCATCTGACCTCTCTTGTTTTCCTTGGTGGCCATGGTTCTCTAGCTTTCCCTTTTATGTGCTCCTTGTTCCGATGGAGAATTTTTATTAGCTCTGTATTGTGTATTCTGTTTTTATTAAAGTAGAAATGTATCATAATAACAAGGAATTGATACTGTATTAAAATACACACCTGGAAACGATGTGAATTTCGATACAGATATGAAAGGTTAAGCCTTTCATATTTAATAAGTTGGTAGAGTGCTTTGGAAGCTAACTAGTTCTTGCCTCATCTAATTTTTATTTGCTCAGACTTTCATGATTTGAAAGTGAAAACTCAAAAGACTGGAGGTTGTTACCAGTATCAGGTGTTATTACTTGTCATTTGGACATTTGCGTGCTCACAATCCTGCCTTTGAGTTTCAGGATGGAAGCGCCACCTCAGAGTTCCTGTGCAGGAAGCTGACCTTGAACTAGAGTGACCTCTGTAGGACAGTGTAGTCAGCAAACTTCATTCGCATCATTTGGCTTACTTGCAAGGAGTTTGCATGCGACACTGAACAAATATGTAGTAAAATGTCTGAGGTTTAGCATCATTGTTTATGCCCATCAACGAAATCAGATGTGCTGAATACATAATTAGCAGTTCAGTGTGTTGCCTAGATCTTTTCAGATTCCAGCACACCTTACAGGAGACTGAAATCAAAAACAGCTTATGATGTGAAGTTCCCCATCTACTCTGAAGTTATTTGTTTTTTTTTTTCCTCAAAGCAAATTTATCCTAAGAAGTGTTAAATTTTTGGCAGCGATGACACGAGGGACAAGGACCTGCACCAAATTTTACACCCTGATTAGTTCTAGAGGTTTTAGGTTTTATGTTCCCCCTTAGGGAAAGTTGTGAACTATAACTCCATCTTACTAAAATAATGGTGTTTGAGCTCTAACCGAAGTTGGAGTTTGTTTTTCCCTTGGGTATTTGACATTTTCTGTTTCTTGACATTTTTGTCATTGGTATAGTCACCTCTTTTTATTCTTTCCCCATAATCGTTCCCCAGGGGAAATTGTCCATTTTATCTACTGGAATGCAGAAATGCCTTCTGTCATGGACAAGCCATTTATTTGTTTAAGTAAATAAAGTCTACTATAATGTAATAGCCCAATATTTGGGAAGTGGGCCATGTGGGAGCATTTAGATTCATGACACCCAGGTCCTAAGTTCATTTCAAGAACAAAGAATTAAATATCATGTACACAAAATGAGTGGTTACCTTTATTCCTCCCTTCCTCTATGACCTTTGCTACTATATTCTTTAAAAATCTTAAGTGACATCCTAAAAGTAGATACAGTGTTTGTTTCAATACTTGTGGTTTTCTTGCTTATGGTTTTATATTTGGGGAATAATAATTTACTGGTTATTAGTACACTGTTAACATACTGTTGTTTTCCTTTATTCTTCATTTATATGAAAGAAGATGACTGAATGGTAAAAAGATGAAGATCTAGTATATTATTACACCATTTTAAGCTACTTTGATATCAGTTAAGTGTAAATATATGCATGCATAGTCCTCAGCAACCCTGCATCGTTACTTGTTTTTAGCCCTGAGAGTTTATGCAAAAATTTAGTTGTGTTACTAAGTTGCTGATATGAAATTGTTGATTATCCTATTTAACCTTTCTTTAGGGAAAGTGAATCTTTTCAGTTCTCACATAGTGGAACTACTCACTAGATTATAAAATGTGACAGTCGAGTTTCAGTGATTGAATGATTATAGGTCTGAGAGTTGGTTCATGTAATTTCAAAGATCCTCTCCTATGGCGTAAAGTAGAAACAAATAGGCACACAGCAGTGGTAGATTTTGTAATTCTTAAAGTGTTCTGTGAGCCTGTTACAGACAACTAGTACTTGAATTTTCCCATTCAGAGCACTGATGTTCTCCTCCTATGGTTATTCTGGACCAAAGCATCGCAGGGTCTAGATTTGAGTCTTCAAATGCTACTTGTTAGGCATTTTCTTTGAGCCCTGTGGTGCATCCACAAATAACTATACCTGGGAACTAGCTACTAAATTACAAGATAGTGTTAAAATTAAACCTATTTTAAAAATGGGGAAATGTTTGTTTTCATCCTAGTGCTTCTCTCCATCCTCATTTGTTGTAACACCCAGGAGAGGAAAAATGCTGAGAGCAGTCATCACTTAGAGCTGCCGTCAGCCGTGGGCCTGATGTTTGTCTCCTTGTGAGCAGTCATCACTTACAGCTGCAGCCAGCTGTGGGCCTGTTGTTTATCTCCTTTTTACAAATGACACAGGAGAATGAATCACATATGGGCAAGAAGAGATTTGTCAAGGCAAGAGTGGCAATGATGCTTTATTGTTCTGGTTGTGGACCTTGACATTTCTTCATTCATTTTCAATATCTAGTGTTTCTGATATGAAAGTAATTCTTGTAATCCTTACCCAGCAGGCATAACCTTCAAAGCCTGAGATAATCCAGCCACAAATCTATAAGCCATAGGCCATCTTACTCCCTGCATCACTAATATGTATAATTATAAATGGGAATACGTTTGGGGGGAACTATACTGAGAAGAATAGCTGAGGCAGTTTGCCATATCGGTGTGGTTAATGACCATGCTGGGTCTTCATGATGAAAACTCTCAAACCATGGATGTCTCTTCTACTTCTAGGTTCCCTTTCAATCCTTGTTTCCACACCTAGGGAGGGTGGTTGTCATACCCTTGCATGTTGCTTTTCTAAAATGTCCTTGAGTGGATTTCTAAACTAGATGAGGATCATATTTTTAGCAAACATGATAAAATATAACAGATAGTTTAAAGCAATACATGTAGTATTTTATTAAGCAAATAAAAACAGACAAGGTTTGTGATTCATTTTAATTAAATATTAAAATGATAATATGTGCATTCTAATTTCTAATAAAAATTACATTTCATGTGCTTACATAAGTACCTAGTAAAATTTAATAGCTTTAATAGTACATTTGGTGACACCTAGCTGTACATTAGATAAAAATAATGTTCTTCCAATAAAGAGAGCTCTTTCAAGAGATCTATAAAGCAATACTTAGTGAGTACTGTGGGTGTCACTGGGGCAAAACTCTCCCAACTTCAGTTGACAGGGATTTTGGAATGCAATTTTTCAGAACCGTTAAAGGAGAACCGGCTTCAGTAGGATATATGCCTCTTCCCTTGAATCGAAAGAGAAGAGTCTGGGTGTCTTCATTGTTTTTTAGACAAACATGGATATAATGTGTACAAAAATGTGTCTAATGTGAATGGAGGAAATTACCATTGTTACAAGAAAGGAAGCACAGCAGAGGAAAGGTACTTGCACTGGAAGAGCGTTTCTTTCTTTCCTTTTAGCAGTTATTCTTGGATTCTTACCGCGTGCTAGACAGCATTTCAGATGTGAGGGATAGGCAGCGAGTGAACAGGGAAGGTTTCTGTTTTTATGGAGCCAGCATTTGTTTTTGTAGAATCTGATAGACAGAACGAGTAAGCAGATTGGGTTATGGGAAGAACAAACGAGAAACATGAGTTAGTTGAAGGATTTCTTTTTTAGTTTTTCACCAGGATGCCAAAATGGTTGAGGAAAACCATTTTAAGAAAAATACACATATTCTGACCGGTGATTTCAGAGATTACAGGGACCAATTTTGTCTGGCTAGCCATGGTCTCTGGCTTGCCCTTTGCTTAGCTTTGCTTGTGTTTGTCCTGCGTACTGGCTGTAGCTCCATTAGTGTTGCCTGCTGCCTCCACCTTCTTGCTTTGCCCTAGATTGCTCTCCCTTTGCACACCTCTCATTCCTACTTCTCTGTCTTCTGTCCATTTAATTTCTTTCTCATTCCACAGTTTAGATGATCTATTTGTTGGGTCTCAATTTGGACTTCTTTTCATTTAATTACAATAGAAAATGATATTTGTTTATTTTATTTACTATTATAAAATTAGAATTTCATAAGAAGCATTGTGAGAGATATGGCTGTTTTCTGATGTGAAACAAACTTTTTTTAATTTTGTGAAAAATCAAAAGTTGCAAAATATATATTTAAAACAATGGAAAATATGCTTTGAAAAATTATTAGAGCTACTAATACTTAAATCATATTTTTATTTTACTATATCTATCCTTTGGTATATTCTTTTTTTATAATTCAGCTAAATATTTTGTTAATACTTGTGTACTGGTTGTTTTAAGCTTGTTAAAAGAGTGATCCCATGGGAGAAATCATCCCTTTTCCCATGGAGTTGGCTATCAAAATAAGAACAATAATTTTCTCGAAGTAGGTAAGTTTGTAGTTTCCTCTTCTGTTAAGAACTTCCATTTTTGCCAGGCAGTGGTAATTCAAGCCTTCAATCCCAGCACTGGGGGCAAATCACTGTGAGTTTGAGGCCAACCTGTTCTACAAGAGCTAGTTCCTGGACCAGCACCAATGCTACACAGAGAAACCCTGTCTTTAAAAACAAACAAACAAACAAAAACATTTTCACCTTGTCTCCTAGATTGCTATCAACATGTAAAGCATAGCAGATACCTCTGTGGCCATATCCATTGGAGAGCTCTGCAACATTATAGGGCCACCTGTTTAGATCTTTTTCCACATCTCATTAGCCTCAGCTGTAAAACGCGGTCTAAGTTTGGCCTTAAGGAGGGGAGCGGATAGACTCTCCTTCAGTACTCATGTAGCTGTCCAGAACAAAATCATGGTTCTTTAGAGAAGAAGACATTGTAAACAATATAAATCTAGGTAGGCAGGCAGTTTTCTGCTTATGTTTGTGCTCTTTAGTGTATGTGAAATAGTCTTTTTTCAATCATTTAAGTCATCTCCTTCAAGGTTGATGAGTAGTATTGTCAGTTCAGCTTCCCAGAGTTCCCCTTCACCAGTTGGATTAGGTTCTCCTCTAAGATGTAAATAAGAATGGCCTTCCTGTAGTGGGGTTTCTCTCCTACTTGAAAGACTGACTTGTTCAAAGCCCATATGATGGTCTTGTCATATGACATTCTTATGTAGTCAGGCTCCTTCCAGCTCATGCAACCAAGAGAAATTAGAGGTGACTGTAGCTGATTCATTATCTAAAGTGATGACCATTGTTGTCACTGAAGTCTTGAATGGTAGAAAGGACAAAATAGGAATGACGTATAACTATTGTTTGTTTAGGAAGATTCTAAAATGGAACCACATTACATTATTGTTTATGTTCCACTGACCAAAACTACTAGCCATATCTAGCTTCAGGGCAGAGACACATGCGCAGTTGTGATTCCAGGATGTTCAATCAACAGTCAAAGGAGAATAATTGTTAGTTACAAGTAACAGACTCTGTTCCACCTTCCCAATTTAACCATCCACAAATTACGTTACTAGGCAGATGATCAATTGCTTAATATTTTAAATTTATTTACCTCCCCTTGTGCTTTTGAAAGCTATACCGTTAACAGCAGAATAATGTCCAGTGTTTAAAGACTCTGTGACTGTCTGCCTAGCATTGTAGCCACATGTTATATAATGTTATTGACTTCTTGAAATGTGGCAAATGTAACTCAATAATAGGATTTTAAATTTTGCCTATTTTAAATTAAAAATATGATTGAGTTGGAAATGCCTTTTTATTATTTCTGGATCAACTTTAGCTAATGTGACTAGTCTTTAGACTAAATTTTATGGAATTTAAAAACAGATGAGTAGTGGTGATGAACATTTAACTTCTCCATCTTGATCTACTTTAAATAAAAAGTGAAAATTGGTTTTAAAAGGTCACTATAAAAATATAAGCTCACAAGTTTTAATTTGCTACTTTACTATATGATTTGATCACTGTAGGTTGAAGACAGTCCTCATTAATAAAATTAATTTTACTTCATTTTTCTGCTTTTATTCAGCTACTGAAAGTTTAAAATTATATGCGGAGTTCACATTATATTTCCACTTAGTAAAGTTTCATTTTTTTAATAAAAGACTTGGCTTCTTAGCACCTTTTGTTTCTGAGGCAGCAACAGTTGTAGAGATGAATGGAGCTGCTTTTTATGTTTTTATAATGTCTTCTATATTGTATTTCCCCTTATGTTTCTGTTTCAAGAGCCTTTTCTCTCCCTTTGTCATGATTCTTTCTCTGACTGCTCCTTAACCTTCACTAGCCTCAGGTATAGTTGTAGCTAATTGCTGTTTGAAAGATAATCATCATGTTTAATCTTCATGTTATATATCGCAGTGAATATGATGTTGAAATTGTGTCTTTGATGATAAATTTATATTAGACCATCTGACACTAGCTTGTACATCTACCATGTATGCTTTCTGGATACTGATTCATTCTAAGATGGATTAACAGCAACAAAATCTTTTCTTTGAAACTGTAGGGAGTGTGTTGTGTTCAAAACATACAAAATACTTATTTCTTGTCGTTTGGGTGTCTGTAATGAGGGATCTAAGGGAAAGAGGTATGATTTTTATTTTGTGTAGTACAAATTCACATCCAAGTTGACGTTATTGCACTGAATAAAATATAGAGCAGTTAGAAGTCCATGACTTTTGTGATCTCCAAATAGATCATGGAGTCTCTACCATTTTTGTTACTATCCACTGATTGAATTTTGTGCACATGCTCCCCTTTTGGTCTTCTTGTTTCCTTTATGAAGGCACCAGTAGCGGTTGCTTTACTTCAATTCTTGCAGTGCTCCATAAGAGTATGCTTGTAAAGACAGTTTGGACCAGCATTACTGTAAAGGCTTGTTTTTGTAGGCTGTTTTTTTCCCCCCCTTGGTGAAAGAAGAATGGTAGTGTTTACTACTTTCCTATATACCAGTGTGGAAGACATGGTATTAATTTCTCTAAGGAGAGCAGCATTGATTTTTTTTGGAGTTTAAAGTAGAGGCAAGTAAATATTGTAATAATTTAGAAAGTATCTCAGCATTCACCTTCACATATATGTCTCTCATGTTCTGAGATTTGTAATTCAAGAAAAGTGCAAAAAAAAAACGGCCTAATAGAGAAGAAACTAAGAAACTTTAGAATTTTGTGATGATGTTTCTACCCTCATATTTTTTGGAGGCAGTCTTCCATTGTAGACTTCATGCTCCAAGCACTGTTGACTTAGCTTTCTAACATTAGAAAGCTCTGTCTGAAAGGTAGGGACAGCTTCTTCAGAATCACCCTCCTAGCTATGCATACGTTATGATGGGAAATGCATATTAAACTTAATTACATTAGAAAGCATGCTTAATGTGAATCAGTTATGCCGGGATTAATGACCTAAAGATTGTTCTGGGCTGTTCATAGGAATATAAAATTACACAATTCATTGCTTTACTTGGCCCTGTTTATATGTTGTTTTTCTAAAGATGAAATCTAAAGCCAAGCTATGGTGCACGATTGTAATCCCAGCATTTGGAAGGCAGAGGCAGGTGCATCTCTGTGTTTGAGGCCAGCTTGGTCTACAGAGTGAGTTCCAGGAGAGCCAGGGCTACACAAAGAAAAATAAATCGAAAACAAAAATACTATAATGAATATTTATTTTTTATGTGTACAGTGTTCTAACTGCGTGTATGCCTACACGCCAGCAGAGGGCACCAGATCTCAATTTAGATGGATGTGAGCCACCATGCAGATGCTTGGAATTAAACTCAGGTCCAGTTTAATTGAGTACTCTTAACCCCTGAGCCATCTCTTATGTACTCACTTCTAAGTGGATATTAGACATAAAACAAAGGATAACCAGTATTTATCCCTACTGTATGAACTGGCTCTTTGGAGCCCATTTCCTATGGAGGGATTCCTTGCTCAGCCTAGTTACAGAGGGGAAGAGGGCATTAGTCCTGCCTCAGATGATGTGACAGACTTTGTTGACTCCCCATGGGAGGCCTCACCCTCTCTAGGTAGTGGATGGGAGTTGGGGTGAAGAGAAGGTGGGGGAGTGGAAGGACTGGAGGGAGAAGGAACTGGAATTGGTATGTAAAATAATCTTGTTTTAAAAATAAAGAGGGAAAATACTATAACAACAACAATAATGAAATAAAGTTTAAAAGTGGTTTATTTTGCATGCTCTTTTTTTCCTCCCTCCCTCCGTCTATGATTGAAGTGGTTCTGTCAGAGGTAAATTGTTTCTAGATCCCTTATTAAAGTCATGGAACTACTGAGCTTCTTGGGACACTTTCTTAGAGTAGTGGCATTTCTATTACAAGGTATTGCCTCCATTTTTAATGGAAAGATTAGGTGAAATATTTAATGAATCTGCCATCTGTGTTCATTTTTGAAGACGTCCCGCGATATTCATATTCTTTAAAAATCAAAAGTAATTCCGTTCTAATCTAATAGTTTGTAAATCTCTCTGAACTGTTATACATGGAGCCCTCTGTTCTTTTTATTCTGTGGTAGAAATCTGTAAAAGTGAGCAAAATACCTTGGTGTAGCCTCTCGTTTCCTCCTCTTTTTTATTCTTTCTAGTTGAGGGAGTAGAAAATCTGTCTTAAGCGACGAGACAGCCTATGATGAGGTCTAGGTGCCTTTTCTGTTCTTCCCCCTCATCCCTGATGCAGAACTGCTCCATTGTGTTCTCTGAGTTGCAGCAATTGAGGCAGCTGCTCTGTTTTAAGGTGTCATCATGCCCTGTGCCGTTTAACTAGGACACTGCCTAAAATAGAACTAATGACAGAGTTAAGTCAAGCTGCCTAGCTTCCTGAACATCTGGGATTTGTGTCCATTGCCAGTCAGGACTTGGCACTAAAAATGGTCTATCCCAAATTTTGGTTTAGAAGAAACACTTCATACCATCCTCTGAGGCCCAGGGAAATTCAGTCCAGATACTGCACCTGCCCACACAGCTGGCTACCAGTTTTATGGGTTTACATTTTCCAGTATGTTTGTTGACAGCATAGCCTTGTTTGTGTGACTGCATGCCTAAATGTGGGGGGTAATGCATATGTACATGGATATTTATCTGTGTAATTGAATGCATTCGCATTCCCCTATTCAGGGGTGGTATTTGGAATCATAAACAAATTTGTATCTATTGAATGTGTATATATGTATACATATAAATGATATGTACAGCTCTTGGAGCTTAACTAAATTGGATGCAGCATGATGCTGACACACTGACTCTTACGAAATTGGTTTTCATTAAAGTCTGCAGGTTGTTCTTGTACTGGCAATGGCTTTGATTAAGCACTGTATTAGGGTCATATCCTGGAATAACAGCATTTTGAAATCCCTGGCTGTGCGTGAAAGAATTGTGATTAAAGTTCTGGCTGTTTTCCCGTGATTACTGATGTCTGCTGAGGCTTGAGTTTCCTGGTTGTTATTGGGATTGAGTTGTGTGGCAGCCCCTTGTGCTTTCTTGCCAATATCAGTGGCATTCTCCAGGGTAAAGTGATTTTTGCATTGAAACGTGAGAACTCAAAGCTGTAACAAAATTAACACAGGGTCCAAGGTTTCTGATGTGACTACAGAGCTACAATGGGAATGGTTCCTAAAGCCTAATTCATCTGTGATTGAATTTCAGACCAAACAAAGCTGCCATGATGAGAAGGGAAAGAAATTCATCTCAGAGAGATTATGGATGAACAGGCTGAGGAATTCGATATATCAGGGCAAAGTCTAGGGAATCTTCCATTTCACTTTCAGCTTGGCTTTTCTTTCGGTCTGTGCTTTGGCAATAAACATCTGGGGGAAACCCTGGTGTTGCGACTGTCCCTTTACGTGTGTGTGTGTGTGTGTGTGTGTGTGTGTNATCCATCCATCCATCTACCTACCTATCAGGCTGTTGTGAAGTCTGTCTCTCTATCATCTATCTATCTACTATTTAAAATGCAGTTGAAATCTTTGAAGCAGTCCACTATTTTCAAAATTGCCTATTAGAGGTATTCCTCACTCAGTATCTTCTTTGTATTTATAACATCGGTATTTTATTTTAAACTGAAGAGTGCTGAGGCAGGATTGCAATCACAAGCTGAAATGCCAGGTTCAATGTGATTCAAACAAATTAAAAATGGGAAATTGATAAAGCAATAGCCACACTTTGATTCTCTGCATGGAGAGCCACGTGCTGTAAAATTATCTCTATTATTGCTTATTTGCATTTGCATTTTATGTGTTTTAAGCACTATGAAATATTGACATTACCTTATTTTTAACAGTTAATGGAAATGGAATAAAGTTTAAATACACACAAACATCTTCTATTTGTAGTAATGTAATTTTCCTTTATAGTGCTTTTCTATTCATAATGCATATTGTGGTTAAATTCTAAAACCTTCTCCCTTGAGAGTAATGAAGCTTTTTATTTATTGTAATTCAGGTCCAAGTCTCACACTTTTGGTAAGCCTCAACATGTCTTAATTCACTGTGAATCTGAAGCATATCTTCCTTACCTAAAGGATTCTAGATCCTGATGGTTTATACATTCAGCACTTTGAAGGTCTTCCTCTATTTTCAACTGGTTTATATTCTTCTCTGTGATGAGAAGTCAGCTATCATTCATAATCATTATGTCAGTGATTAAAACATGTCACTTATCACCCTCTGGCTGATTTCAATTTTATCATTGTTACTAGATTTTTTTGGTATTATATACACAATGTGGCTGGCTTTCTACATCTCTGTGATTATGTTGCATAATATTTGCTGAGGTTTTTGAGGATTATTTGTTTGCACTCCAGTTTCATCAGAACTTTTAAAACTTTGATTGTTATCTCCTCAAAGATTTCTACTAATCTTTCCCTCTTGCCTCTTATTTGGGATCTTTGTGTTCGCATTGTCTATCTAACTTATAACAATATGCTTATTGCATATTGAAATGTTTTCTTCTCAATTTCATTTTGGATTTGTCTTAGCTTGTCTTTACATTCACTTATTAATTAGGCAAAAAATTTGAGGCACACTCCAGTAGCTCCTCCATTTGATCATTACACTTTCATCTAATTTTTGAACAAGAGTGGAATATGTGTCTTGCATGTAATAAGCAGGAATATGAAAACATGTAAGCCTGTAATAACCATTGTGCCAGAGTCCCTTTTTTCTGAACCTCTCTGCTGTTCTCTTAATCCATCACTGAGGCAGGTCTGCTAGAAGTGAAATTCCATTAATCCTGTAGCTTCAAGGGAAGGAGCGATTGGATCATCTGAAGGGGTGGTTCTTTTCCTTAGAGGAGAGCCTCCGATATTGGTTATGTGAACTCCTAAGCAGAAGACTTTTGTAAGCGGAAAACACACTCCTTACTCAAGGGCTCTTGAAATAATAAATATATCTTGTTTGAAGCTGCTAGCTTTGTGATGTGTTACACTGCAATACAAAAGTAATTCAATGCCCCGTCCTCTGCTGTGTCCAACACGATGTTCAATCCCTCAAAGGCATTTTCATTTCTGGTGTCTTATGTGTGCACTTTTAGCATTCTCCATTTGCTACTGAGAATCTCCTAGGTTTTTTAATTTATTTGCTGTTTTTATTGTGAAATTCCAATAGGATAACTCTGAAATCTATTTCATGTCTATTTTCATTGGCAGATTTACATGAATATTTGTAAAGTTTATTTTTTGTCTGACATGCTTTGTGTAGAATTATGTACTTTATTATTCCTTAAGAAAAAATGTATAGATAAGAAGTAGAGATGAAAATAGTTATAATTTACTACATTAATTATAAGTTCATTTTCCTCTGTGAATCATGTTGGTGAAATTAACTCAATTTAATATATATTTTGCCATGAAAGTGGAGTTTGTCACAGGTTTAATAAGATTCACTTAACTGCTAGCTGAAATACTTTTGAAGACAAATTCCATGCTTCATATAGAACAGGACATTGTCTGTGAGATCCACCAAGACTCTGGGCCTTTCTTCTATGTGTCAAAGCTTCAAGGTTTGCTATTACCTGACAAGAAATTTCTGCTTGATAATCTGGATGACAACATTATGAAATGCTCCTTTTTGGTAATCCTTGATTTTAACTTTCTGTATCTCCAGTTCTAGTTCTGACCTCATGCTCTGAGGGAACACTTTAGAACTCTTGGAAATGATCCAAAGTTCTTTGGAATGACTGGATAGTTCTCAGATATTGAGACCTAGCATTCAGGTGCCTGTCCAGCACTCTCCTGGGAATGAAAGCTTCTCACGCTGTACCTTGGGGGTGTCTCTCTAGGTTCTTTTCATTGCATATTGGTTTAGTGAACTCTGTGGGAACATGAAAAAGGGAAGCCTATAGAGGTTTTCCCCACATCTGATGTTCTTAAGAATTCATGTCACCATAAGTATGATCATTAAACATTTAATAAAAATCTGGCCCCATTTTCACATTACTTCTTCACAGCAGTGACTTCTCTCTCTTAACATTCAACCAGAAATAAACATAACACAAATTAAACATAACAAAAATGTCATTTCTACAACAGACCATTGGTACATTATTGGTACATTAGGTCCTAGGTCTTTTGATGTTTTTAAGATTCGCGATGATTGATGCACCATTAACAAAAGCTCAGAGACAGATATTGGGGTTCATCTTGAAGATCAAAAAAGCAAAACTGCCAGCCAATGGCTCTCATCTCTACCTCAGTCCGAACGGCAAACCAGCCACCAGGAATCTCACATTGAGCCTGAGACTGAGTGCTATCACTTCCTGTTTTATAATTCTCTCTAGTTTTGGGATTAAGGGCATTCACCACTACTGCCTGGTTTTTCTATTGCAAGCTAGTGTGGCTACTGGCATTAAACATGAGTGTCATTGCTACCTGGTCTGTAAGACTGGCCAGTGTGGCTGTTTTACATTTCTGATATTAAGGCAAGTTTTATTTATGAAAGTAGAAATTAAATGCCACTACAAATTGATGTCTTTAAAATTTGACAGAATTGAACCTATGATAAGCCTGCTCTTAAAGGGTACTTTTGACTTTACATCTTAATTGAAAGCAGTGAATTAATACACAAAAGTGAGCACACCCATACACACACATGAAATAATTTCACTAGAAGATCAATTCTCACTTTTTCAAACTCTCATATCCATTTACCTCCATGGATCACTACAATATGTTACTGAAGTCAACACAGTGTACAGCATGTGGTTAATTACTTGGCAGACTATCTTTCATCATGACATTGAATAGCTATTTTTTATGTTATTGACAAAGGGTCTCATGCATCTCCTGTAGTGCAGTTTGGCCCCAGACTAGCTATAACCTAGGGATGACATTCATCTAGCTACCTACGAATGCTGTTTTAGTTACTGTTCTGTTGTTGCGAACAAATATTATGACCAAGGCATCTTTTTAAAAAAAGCATTTAATTGGGGACTTGAATACAGTTTCAGAGGGTGAGTCTATGGCAAAAAGAAGATTATACGTAAGGTAGGTGTGGTGCAGGCACAATAATTTAGTTTTCATTTTTCTGAAAGTTAAAGGTAGTGAGAGATAGAACAGGCCTGGCCTGGATTTTTGTAACCTTAAAACCTACTCCCAGGGATACACTTCTTCAAACAAGGCAACCCTCCTAATCCTTTCTAAATCTGGGAACTAAACACTCAAATATGTGACCCTATGGGGGGCATTCTTATTCAAGCCACCACAGAATGGAATTGATATCTCCATAACCCATGTGATGTTGCCCACTTGCAATCCCAGAATCTGGGAGGAGGAAATAAGGAAGTAATAGGCCAAACTGGCTTTCTACACAAATTGAATCAGTGGATGCTAAATTCATTAGAACATCCTGCCTGAAAGGAAGATGTGCCTGATGACAACATTAGGCTCACACACACACACACACACACACACACACACACACACACACACACACAC
>LOEQ01002824.1:293609-306024 GCA_001685075.1 Bramus lutescens | reverse complement strand
GAAATGGGAGGAGGGGAGGAGGTGGAAATTTTTAATAAAAAAAGAAAAAAAGAAGTAAAAAAAGAAAATCAATTACAACTTTACTTTAAATAACTGAAAGTAACTATACGTATAATATCAACATGAATGAATAAGCCAAGTTGTTGTAGCAGAACACTACTCAGTGAAGAAACAAAAACAATTATTAGTGCACTATAAAATGTGGGCTACAATGACAGTATTCATTAAAAGGTCATATGAAGAGGCAACACCTGACGCATTTCTATTTATAGATTACTAGAATTGAGAGCACATCTATAACATTAAAGAGGAAGAGCATGGGACACATAGGAACAATGTGGGAAATGAAGAAGGAAAAACATGAAATGCAAGGAGAAATGGTTGTGATTGGCCAGTGTCTTTCCTCCCTTAATAGGGGAGAGGTCTTTGCAGTTCTTTAATTAGAAGGCTTTATGCTAGCAGGGCAAATAAAGGTTCAAAGTGCTCCTGAATGTTCGCCTCTCAGGAGCGCCAACGAGAATTGTGAATCCATGCCCTCCTTTTCCAGGTCCCGCCTTACTCAGCAAGCCTGCTGTGCTTAAATTGTCAAGTTTTTGGAGTAAAAAGGACAATAGAAGTACTGCTATCTTTCCCCTTCTCTTAAGCATTGTAGTAGTGAACCCTGGAGTTGGGGAAAAGAGAGAAAAGATGAAAAGAAAAAGGAAGTCAATGACATAGGAACATGCCTTTCCAAGATACAGTAAAGATAATGGTAGACAGGTACATATAGTTCTTTTCAACTCTGTTTTGCTAGATATTCTGCACATCTTGGAAATCTGACTTGATTTAAAATCACATAGAAGAAACATTGCTAGGTGCATCTTTGTTGGAGTCTCTAGAAATATTTAACCTATAAAAGAAGACCCACAAAGGTTGCGGTGTCACTATTGTGTGTGCTGGCATCTAGGTCTGAGCCAAAAGGGGAAAAAAAGGAAGAGGAAAAACATGAATCGAAAACCAACGATAACCTCCCTATTTTCCATTAATGACACTGTTCTTGACATGCTTGCCCAACTAGGATGGACTTTACCCCTTCAAACCCAGAACCAGCATAAACTCCTCCTAAGTTGCTTTGCCAGTCATTCTGCCAAAGCAAAAAGAAAAGCAACTATTATATTATAAACTGCAAAATCTTTGCAGTTACATGATTGGCTTAAATTGAATATTTTTGAACTTTTTTCTACTGTAATTGTCCAAATTATGTGTTGTGAGTTAATAGATGTAAGAGAAATATTTCTTTCAAATAGGAAAGAACATGAAGAGTTGTAATAACGGAATGAAAAAGGAAAAAGCACCTACCAATCAAATTTTGTGCCTAGTCTTCTGATTTCAAAACCTTTATAGCCTTCACTGGGTTGCAAATTAAATTTCATTTTTCACAGAAACTTTAATAATAACTAATTAAATGCTGGTTTGCAAATCTGTGCTTTTCACCAAACTTGGTATGAAATTTTGAAAAACTTATTTTTAATAAAGCCTAAAATCTCTAACCTTTTCAATACTTGCTGGATATATCTCAGTTTCATGAACCAATACTTTAATCTCTCGATTAAAATCCTTTCTGATGTGTTGTCAGAATTTCTTTCCAGTTATAGTATGAGTTTAAACAGCTTTTCAGAGATAACTATAATTCTGAGGAAGGTCTAAGTCCTTTATTGCTAATCTTTCACGTGGAACCACTATTCACTGTATTTTTAGCATCCTTTGCTTGAAGTGACTTTCCAGCTCTGAAAACCCATTGTGGTTTCCAGCTGAATTTTATGGTCTCCCATAGTCACCCTGAGGGCAAATCCTGAATGAGTACAGTACTAGAAACTTTTTTTTTATTCTCAAAGACTTCTAAAATAAAGATACAGATTTTAGAACTTTCATTCTTCAATCTGGTGATAAACACTGACATTTTGAAATACCACACCTATCCTTATAGAGTCTCACCTTTGGAAGGGCTGTGTAATCTCAAATATTCATGCAGGCAATTATTTTATGTACAACTTTCATCTGCATACAAAGGCAGAAAAACAGACTGAACATTAAGTGAACAAACTATTCATTCATTCTGAGAAGATGCATTCTTTCATATTTTAATGTACAACATTCATTCAAAACCCTAAAATTAGTCTTTTATGATATTGGGATGTCAGATTTTAGGGTTTTGTGATGTGAGAAATTTGCTTCTAATTTCTGTTTCTTGAGTTCTCACGTCAAAAACTCTGTGAAACAAGCATTTATACCTATTTGCTTCCCACAGTCTCACCTCTGCTTCAGGTTTTACATGCTTGTACAAAACACCTGGGAGACTTTGCCTCTTCCGTCCCCAGGCTCACACATTGAAAGTGAGCACATAAGGGTTGTTGTATAGTTAGGAGAGGGTTTATGCTAGGAACTGTCTCTCGTTGTTTTGATCACAGCTGTTATAAATGTGATCAAATAACATTTCCTAACCTGTTCTGTGATAGCAAATAGAAAAATTATGTATTTTATGCTAATTTTGCTACCAATGCTGCTATTGAAGTTTCCAGTTATTGCCGCCTCTTCCAGTTTTGTAGTAGCTTTCTTTGCATTTCTCAGGTAAATTAAAAAACAAATTCATGTAATTTACAAATAGAAATTTTGCTCTCTACTTTAAAAATAATTTCTTATTTTCCCTGTTTACTGACTTTATGGAAAAGCGCAATTAGAATGCAGTTCAATAGCTGTGATTGTATTACCCTTTCTCATCTTGATTCCTAGTGTTAATGAGATTGCTTCTAAGCTAGTATTCACTATTATTAATAATGTGTCTTCAATAACTCTTTTTCTCAGATCCATATTTATTATCTTAGGAAAATAATTATTACTGTACTAATAGTTTCTTCTATGTATTGATTTTGGATTTTAAAAATGTCTTTAAAGTATACTCTAATGATTCATTTTTATAGAGCCCATTCTTTTGGTTAATTCTGATAATTAGTGTCCTAATTTGAATTATTTTTGGATTTATTATCTTTCTCTCCCTTTCTCTGTCTGCATATATATAAGTAGATATTTATATGTATGTGTATGTATTTATGCATATTACTATTTGTTATTAATACTGTGTGTGTCTGTGTAGTTTCACATATAACATGTACACAGATGTCTGATTATGGCTCTTAGTTTTCCAGTTTTACCTTGTTAAGGCAAGGGCTCAGTACCTGGTTCATGAGTTGCTCAGCAATTCTCCTATCTCGACTTTGACTCTTTACATGTGAGTTCTGGGGATCAAACGAGGATCTTCAAGATTGTACAACAAGATCCTTTACCTCTAAGAAATCTCTCTGGTACTCATCCACACTTATACCTGTGTTAGTTCATAAATTACCTGAATGCTCAGCGTGGGGAGGAGAGATGAGCTGAGGAAGGAGCGCATGGGCTATGGTCAGACTCTTGTAAACAAATCAGCGGTGAGTTTGTACACACAGAGGCAATCACGAATCTTTAGTTAACTGTGCATCAACAGTCTTTGTCAAGTGGTTGGGCCTCTTGGAATGTAGTTCCACCAAGAATAGCAGTGTATGAATATGATCATTTTAGCATTTCCTACCCTCTGAACTCCATGTGATCTTTTATAACAGAGAAGCATAGCCATTGATTTAGTCAATAGAGTATCCATATCCTGGACAGAGAGCTTGATGAAATAATAATAGCTATAAAGAGGAAACAAAATATATTTACCATCACAGAGAATTTCTAGCAGCTCAGTATATTCTAGTCCTATGCCACAATTACTCAATCTCATGATATCAAATCTTTCTTAGTATTTACTTTTTAGTCTTTTGGTGACAATATAAAAGAGAAATAAAATAAAATAAATAAAATTAGACTTTGCTTTTTGAAAAAGAATGTATTTGGAACTTTGAGATAAAGAAAAACATGGAATATCAAGAAATTGGGTTTACAGTCTACTACTGTCAAATGATAGCATATGGGTCTATGCAAGGAAATTTTCCCTACCTGGTTTCTGAACTATTTTAATTATGTATTATTTAAAACTTTTCAGGTAAAATTCTTTTGCTCAGTGATTGATAGTGATAAACATAAACAGATGTAGCTTATCATTTTTATTTAATTTTTAGTTAGTTTTTTTTTCAGTATAGGGTCTGAAAAATTGACATTGTTCATACTAATTTATGCAAAGAACATTGTCTGCATCTGTGATATACCACTAGGTTCTGTTTTTTTTTTTCCCAGTGGTAAGTGGAGATGTTTGTACATCTATACTCTTGTGTTCTCTGTAGCTGTATAATTTTTCAGGTGTTATGGGAGTCATGATGATGTGTGACTATAATCTTAAAAGTCAAGAGGATGAGGTAGCTTCCAATCCTGCCTAAGACTACATACCAATACAGTTTCAAACCAATGGAGGGTATTGAATCAAATTCAGATATTACATTTGACATTTATGTATTTTGAATGACTTAGACCTGTAATTTATGCTGTAAATAAAAATTATGTTATGATAACAATTTTGATTTTGACAATCAAAATTTTAATTTTGTTGATATACTACAGTAAATAATGTAAAGTTAGTGGACAGTTACTTTCTTGAAGAGCAACAATGCTATTATTTCCAATGCATGTATTTAATATTATTTTTATTACTTCAATTGTACTAAGTTCTTATTTCTTTCCATTTTATTCATTTATAAAACAGTATATAGCCTTTACTTTTCATAATAATTATTAAATCATCTAATAAGCTATATTAATGTCTTTATCTTAGTAAATATATCATTGAAATATATCAATTTGGATTGACTATCATGTTTAATTTCTTACTTTCAGCCTGTCATGACATGGATAATCCTTCATACTAATAGTAATCAATATTTCTAGATTTCTATGAACACATGAGATAAGATCATACTAAAAATGGCTTCCTATTTGATTAGCTGTTTTTCTGATTCCTAAGTTTACACATTATTTTATTCAGTACAATAAAATTGCTCATAAAATGCGACCTTTAAAAGACAATTATATATGATACAACACTTATGAGCTTTTTCCATTTAGTTTGGTATGTCCTTTGGGGTCATTGTTATTCACTTCATGTTTGGGAAGACATATTGTTAACACTTTTTAAGTGGATATTTAAATATTACCAAGAGATATGCTTCACAGTGAACTCCCTGATCCCTTGTCTCTTACACTCTTTTTACCATTCTTTTTATAAGGCCTCAACCCTACACAAACAACTATAGGCAACTGAGGAAATCTGGGAACACAAGAGGTAATCTGACCTAGAAAAGAGCATATCAATTGGCTGTCCAGTGTCAAAAGGTCAGTCCTATAAACATGCAAACAAATAGCACTATATGACTAAGCATGGTTATCTTTAGGAATATATATATATATATATAATCATACACACATATATGAATTTAATAGCAATTAGTTTTTTAAAAAGGGTCCACGAATTTGAAGGAGAGCCAGGAGACACACTTGGGAGGATTTGGAGGAAGGAAAATAAAGAGATAAATGTTGCAAATATTTTATAAACTTGAAAGTTAAATAAATAAATAAATAAGTAAATATAAAAAAGAGATAATCTAGGCAATCAAAAATGTGTGTATCTTCTGGATTCCTGTTTCCATTACAATGGCAATGATCTGTCTTTCACATTGTCTAATTATACTAATTTGTGGAAAAAAGGAATGTAAAACACGCAAATTGCTTTACCTCTTTTAAAGTGTAGATATTCTAACAGGAGCCTTAGACAAAATAGTTCAAAGAGTGAGAGTAGAACTAAACATGACTGGAAAAAAGGCAATGAAATCACGCCAAAGTTTCTTCTCCTCTATTCATTGATCGGTGCCTTGCCCACTCACCATCAGAGGCGTCTTCCAGCAGTAGATAGGACTGGGTGTGGAGACCAATAAGCAGACATAATAGGGAGCGTCTCAATTGGAGGTCTCCATCAGGTTTCTCATTTCAGAGATCAGGAAGCCCCATGGGAGCGGGTAGGAAACAGTCTAGGAGTCAGCGGAGATGGAGAACACCAGGAAAACTTTCCTTACTAGCTAAACCAAGCACCGCACAAATGAGCTCACAGACTGAAACGTCCTTCAAAGGGTCTGAATGGGTTTGTACCACTCCTGCAGCCTATGAATTATGATGTTAGCTTGGAATTTTTGTGAGACTTCTCACAATGGGAGCAGCTGTATCTGTGACTCTTTTGCCTGACCTTGAGATTGTTTCCTCTCAATGATTTGCCTTTCTGAACCTAAATATGAGGGCTTTTGCCTTGTCTTGTATCTTGCTTTTCCTTGTTTGGATATTCTCTTTTGGTGCCTTGTTTTTTTTTTTTTCCTGGAGATGAAACAGGGGGGAATGGAACTGGGGGAGAAGAGAGATGGAAGAGAACTAGAATTAATATAGGGAGGTGAATTGGGGTATGGATATATTGTGTGAGAGAAAAATCTACTAGTGATTAAAAATGGGAAGCAGGGGAACTGTAGCTATTTTAGATCCTGCCTGGTATGAGAAGTAAACTTTTTACACTGAGTTCATATTCATCTTTTACAAAGAGCTTGAGGTGTTACCATTAACATAAATAAAATCTTATTTATTTTCACTACAATATTTTTGGAGTAAGTATAGAGTAAACACATATGTAAACAACATAAAATTTTTAAGATGTTATAGCATACACATACACACATGCATATATATGTGTAAATCTATATGTCTACACACATTGACATATGTACTTATAACATATGGAATGCTTTTGCTAATATCTACAAAAACATATGCTGAGATTTTGACCTGAACTATTTGATTCCACACAATTTGAGATGAATTATCATACTTAGTAGCACATCTCCATTTATCAGTGTGTAAAGAATTTTCTTTCTGTGGGAAACTAATCAAAACTTCCCTCATTTTTTTATAAGGTACCAATAATTAGCCAAATTATAATTCTACAAAAGCTCACCTCCAGAAACTAATGAGTTTATTACACTTATTAACAGAGCCTAATGAGAGGTTATAATCAGGAGCATTGGTGAGCATCAAGTCACCTTGTAGAAAGGTCGGCATCTGCCATGCACAATGGTTTACTTTGGCTGTGCAGATGAAGCCCATTTTCCCCACTTTTCCCAAGAGTATATCCGCTATACAATAGTCATGGGCAGTCAAGTCCAAATTTCATGATAAGATCTAGGAGGACTCAAAAAGAGTCCAATGGTGCTCTGTAGCCTTTCTTTCCCAAAGGAAATGTCTGCAGTCAAGGATCCCAGATGGTCTGCAAGCAAACACAGTCAGTTTTACAAAGGATGTGAGTACGGCGTACATAGTCTACTGCTGTAAAATGCTCAGTCTTCATTCGTTCCCAGCTATGTTTCAAATCACTGGCTGTAGTTGATTCCATCTATTCTTTTGTTCATGGTTTCAAACTATTCATTGCCGAAAGCCGTTCATAGAATTATCACCAATAAACTGATGATACATCAGGAAGTGAGACTACTTGCTATCCCTTGATGGTATTTAATAGCATAGGCATAATAAAAAACAATTTTCTTTTAATAATAAACTTGCTCATTCAAATGAATTTGAGAACAGAATTAAAGACACAGTATTAAGGGCAACCTATTACTGAGGAAGTAGCCATGCCACTGATTGGCACTGTAGCATGCAAGTGGTTCCATTTATCTTGTTTGCCCTCTTACATACAAGTGTTTTCCTATGCCTACGATATCTTAGCTTGTGATTTTACATTTTAGTTCTATTAGATAGTTTTGCTTACTTTCAGAGATGATACAGCTCCCATCCCAAGTGCTACCTATCTATTCCTAGTATATTTCTTGTGGATACCTCTACAACTAATTTCGTTTATTTTTACCCAGCTGCTTTCTTCAGTCTTCCATTCTTATTCAATTTAAATTAGGTTTACCTTTGTAATTTACAAAATACCAGACACTTTGTGATGTAAGCTTAAATTATAATATAATTTGATATTTTTATTCCACTTGTGTCTGGACTCAAGCAATGATTTTTTTGTCATGCTTTTAAAAAATCTACTAATCTTATCAGTATTTTAATTGAAAACTTAAAAATATCTCAAATGCCTTATTCATGTTAATTACTTCTGAAATATTTTGTAACAGTTATCTCAACTTCAGATTGTTCAATATTTATTTATATTTATTATTGGAGGAGTTCCCTTTTATGATGCTTTTGGATTTTTCTCATCTCCATTATTTAACAATCCCTGTGTATGGATTTATTATTCTCTCATTCACATATTTGTTATTTTTGTATTGTTATGAAATTACTAGGTAATAGTGCCTAATTCTGTCTATAGTGCAAAGTCCAGATTCACAAAGTGGTATGAAATATTTATTATTTCTATGTAGCTCAGAAGTTCTCAACCTGTGGGTCATGACCACAATGGGGCTTTCCAAACAAATCAACTAAATAAGTTGAAAATATCCCCAGGTTATTGGGATAATAATGTATTTCTAAATCAAGCATGGGAAATGTGGGAATCTCATACACCCTACAGGAAGCTGGTTTTCCCAGAAAACAGAAATGCTCACCTTTCTACCACCTTTAAATTGTTGCTTTTTCTAAAAGATTGATTTAGTGATTATTTATATATATATATANATATATATATATATATATCTTATGTGTGGGATAGTTTTATATCAAATTGACACAAGCTAAAGTCCTCTGAATAAAAGACCTTTGATTAAGAAATACCTATAGTGATAACGGTGTATCAGAAACTAGAGTCTTTGAGCGAGAAAAGTGACTCATTGCAATGAACATTGGCTACTAAAGTTTGCTGGACCAAAGGATATACGATGTGACACACAATGGCTCCCAATGTTACCAGGACAAATTAAAGAATGAACAGGTGTTGGGGAGGCAGGAAAGATGGAGAAGTGAAGAGATTTTGTTTGCTTTGTCTGTTTTTCTTTTTGTTGTTATTGTTGTTTGTTGTTTGCTTGTCTTGTTTTAGTTTTATTTTTAAAATTTTTCTTTGGGAGTGCTGCAGGGGTATGGGAGAATATAGGGTGACTGGGGGCTAAGCAGAATTAGGGCAGATGGTGTGAAATTTCCAAAGAATCAATAAAAAATAAATCCCTGCCTAATTTTCAAGAATCACAACTATCTTCAGGAGATTAATGTTTCTGAAAAATCTTGGAAAGCTATTTAAAATAAAGTTGTCAGTTTTACTGACCAGAATATTTCCAAAGTACTTACATTTAAATGTTTTTACACTGATCCTACTTTTCCAATATCATAAACTCATATTGATAGTGATCAATTATATATTCATATCTATTTACGAGTAAAATAGATCTATGATTATAATTGGAAAATCCTAGATTCTTTACCAATTAATTATCCCATTAGAAATCATCAGAGACTTGTTTTGTAAAAGTTTTGTTTGGGGCTGTATCAGTATCAGTTTTCATCATCACCATCATCTCTTGGTTTTTATCTTATTTCAAATGTCTCCCAGGTAAAAACCTCATACATCCTACAGCAAGCTGGGTTTCCCAGACAGTGATAAATGCTCACCTTTCTTAGACAGGTGCTGTGGTCTTTCCTTCCTTCTCAGAACTAAGCCAGTAAGGAAGGCACAGAATCTACAATGCCGCACACAGGGAACTCAAAACATGTTCATCATGTATGCAGATTAGAAAGAAGCAGTGGTGTCCAGTGTCACAGCGTCAAGCACTTTGGATGTTAATGGAAGACTGTCTTTAGATACTGGCAAAAGGAACTCTAGGCATGTGAACTCTTCAACATGCCTGAAGAAGACCAATTAGAGCTAGATTCAAATTGAGATTCCTTTCTTAGCAAAAATCTTCAATATAAGTGATATCCAGTACAAACTGGATAGTGACAACTTAATTATCAAATTCTCTGGAGATAACGCAAAAACATTAATGCAACTTGGCATATAATTATCATTTTTCCAACAGATTTAACATGTAGTTACAGCCCATTTCTTACTGTGATGAATATCTGAATTATTTTTCCTGTGAAGCTAGGTCTACCTTTTTATTTTATTTCTCTTAGGAGTACTTTCAGCTTTGATCTCATATATTGTAGCACTCCATACTCAGACAAAATAATAAAATAATGAAAAATTGTTTGGGATTTTTATGTCTTCCCTTACTATTCTCATTTCTATCGCAATTTTTTTCTTTCACTGAAATTAATGCCTCATTGCAATTTCTTATGGCTAAATTGATCTTAATGTCATTCCCAGGTCCATACTTTTAGTTAGTGAATCTTCATATTTAAATGTTTTGTGGAAAAAAAATAGTAGGCCTGAAATTATACCTATTTTCATTTAGCCCACTTTAAAAAGGTATATCTGCACCACTGATACTTGAGTTATCATTGATGTACTTGAGTTACTGTCTACCAAATTAGTTGTCATTTCTATTTGTTGGAATTTATAATTTCCCATATCTTGGTTTTATGAATTTATTTATATAACATTTCCAATATTTTAACATATAACCCACATTTCTTTATCTTCTATGTTTACTAATGAGTACTATAAAAGTTTAATATGAACCCAAAACTAATTCAGGTCTAATTTTAAGTCATAATTTGAGTGCTGTAAAACAAAAAAAAATTCTTATTTTAAAAAATTTCATGGAATACCTGCCGCCAACCAACTTTGAGTAAAATGTAAGTTAATTTTATCTTCATTTTCTCATCCATGTTTCCTTACTTTACTATGTTGACCCAAGCTGCTAAGCAATATTGTTTTATTTCCTTTTCTTTTTCTTTTTTTATTTTTTCTTTTATTGAAAATAGATTCATTTTTCATACAATATATCCTGATTGTAGTTTCCTCTCGCTCTACTCCTCCCAGTTCCCTCATCTCCCTTCTCCTCCATACCCACTTCCTTTATGTCTTTTTTATTACTTTGTAAAGGATACCAATCAAAATTTCCACTTCCTCCCCTCCTCCCACTTCCTTCCCACCCCCCCACAACCTNGCAGACAAGATCGCCAAGCAAAAGTTGGGAGCAGAGAAGGAGATACCTTAATTGAGGGAGCCATTTTGGGGTTGGCAAAAGGCTTGGCTCTGGAGGGGTTCCCAGGAGTCCACGGGGATGACGCCAGTGTCTGAACTGGCCTTGTTCTGCAGTCAGACTGATGAATATCTTGAATATCACCATATAACCTTCGTCAGGCCATGAATGGAGATAGAGACAGAGACCCACATAGGAGCATTGGACTGAGCTCCTAAAATCCAGTTGAAGAGCGTAAGGAGGGAGATAAGGGCAAGGAAGTGAGGACCGCGAGGGGTTGGTCCACCCACTGAGACAGTGCGCCTGAGCTAATGGGAGCTCACCAACTACAGTGGGACTGGGATTGAACGAGCATGGGATCAAACTGCAGGGTCTGAATGTGGTTGAGAATTGGGGTGGACTGAGGGGCCAATGATAATGGCACTGGGATTTGTCTCTACTGTATGGACTGGCTTTTGGGATCCTATTCTATTTGGATGCATACCTTCCTAAGCCTGGATGCAGTGGGGCGGGTCTTGGACTTCCCACAGGGCAGGGTATACCTTGCCCCCTCTTTTTCTTTTTCCTTTCCTTTTTTTTTTCAGCTTTGTTACAAGCAACTGTTTTTTTTCAGACTCAGGTAGTCTTGAAATTTTGCCATGTGTGCTTATATTTTGTTCACCTGTCTGATTTTTGTTTTGTTTATTAAATCTCCTTTTATCACTTTCTGAAGATTGAACCTAGGACTGCAAACATTTTTTATAACTATATTTCTCCTTTATTGGGATTCCTGGATCATTGGATTTTGTGGCTTGGCACTAATCTGCTGAAATTCCTAGTTACAGCTGCTTTTTCTATCAAGGCTCTTTTCTTCCTTCTCTTGCACCCTGACATTGTGTACACGCTTCTACTGTATGACATTACCTTTTGGCCTTTTATTTGCATCTTTTTTTTCTCTTTTTCAGTTTTGCAAGGGTTTTGTTTGTACATTTTCATGATCATTAATTTTCTCATCAGCAAAACCAAATGAGCTGATCAATGCATTTTGAATTTCTACCACAATACTATTGGTTTCTCACATACCACTTTGATTTTTGAAGCTTCCGTTCTTGTCCCATCCCTCTTTTCATGCTATCTGCCTTGCCTTAGTCGTTCTTTTATTGGTTCATTTTGTTAGTCCTGCTTTGATACCTCTGATCTTTTGTCTGTCGCTTCTTGAGGGTCCAGAACAATTTCGTTGCATTAGTTAGCTTTAATTCCCCACTTGATGCATCCTAGAATCGTTGGAGGGAAATTATTGACTGAGAAATTACCTAGAGCAGATTGATCAGTGTGTGTGTGTGTGTGTGTGTGTGTGTGTGTGTGTG
>LOEQ01002824.1:267565-282228 GCA_001685075.1 Bramus lutescens | reverse complement strand
AATTTGGCTTGTTGTGATTTGGCTTGATTGGGATTTTTGCATCGTCAGAGAGCTCACATTAGGAATATTCCTAACAGTGAGTAGAGTGGTTCCTATATGATTTTGGTACATCATGGCAGGGCCTGGGAAAGCACACCCAGAGGAAAGGAGGTAGGAAGATGCAAACATGGAGGGAGAGAACTTTCTGCACCCCAGAGAGACTTGAGGAAACAGCAGCATTTCTGGCATCTTGATCTTTAACATCCATCCTTAGAAACCAGAACAGTATAAGTGTTCTGTGTTTTAAACCACTGCTATAGTAGCCCAAAAAGATTAACCATATAAAGATAATTATAATTGTTTTTCCTATTTTGTGAGGAAAATGGCTTAAATTACTGCGATTGAAACTTAAAAAAGAAATTATCTGAGTTATCAATGCAATGCTTTTTTACCTGCTAATAAATCAGGCATAGGACAAAGGAAGGACAAATGGCAGCATTAAGTGGATAGTTGCATCCTCACTTTAATTCAGAGAGAGATGACTGAAGAGCATTCCAGTTGTGGAGAGGAACTTGGAGTTCTCCTAGCATGATGTTTTCTGTATCCAAATATCAATTTAAAGAAATCAAAAAAAGTGATAAAAAATTCAGAAATCACTATTTCTCCCTAAAAAGCAATATTACTCTCTGCTTATTTCCAGAGCCCCAAAGCATATTACTTTTAGGATGCAATTTGTATGTAAACACATTCTTGCAAATTCAACCCAAATTTATTAAATGACATTCTGCTTCATGACTGTGTTAATCCTTGGGATTGTTTTATTCCCCCCATAAAGTAAAGGAACCGTTATCTATTAAAAACATAGCCCAACCTGTTGAGATTGAATATGTGATTGTGAATCTATATAAGGAAACATACAATTTAAATAGAATATGAACTATATTTCATAGTCATCACATAGTAGATGTCTTTGCAAGCATAAGATCTTATTATAAGCGTGGTATGACAGAAGAAATATAGTCCTTGCCTACCCAATACCACCCATATTGTAATCCTCAAGATATATAAATTGTGAACTAACATTTCAAAAGAAATTATGATTACAAAAGCAATTAAGGTTGGTATCCAGCTGACTTTAAGATGTGGGTGGGGGGCTCACAAGTATTAGCCTGTTTAATCTTGACTAGAGATCAGAGAGTTCTAGTTTGTTTTGCTCTTTCAATGTTGTTAACAAGTGGCTACAAAACAAGAGACCATGACCTAGAGTGGTTAATGAGTGTTTTGAGTACAGAGGTGAATCAGCTCCATCTTGACCAAAGGTCAGGATGCTTTGTTTATTCCCTTTATCATGCCAATGAAGTTTGTTGCCTCCCCCTACCTCCCTTTTTGGAGTGGAGCATAAAAAGACTTATGGAAAACAAGGAGGTGTTTCAGTATTCACTGAATGTCCCTCTTAATGCTGGTCTATGTTTCATCTCTTATTCCTCTCATATCTCTGTTCCTTTTTGCTTAATATTTCTGATCATCATGCTCCTACCCTGGGACATGTGAATCCAGTCAAGGCTGGTCCTCAACATAAGGTATGGAACTATCCTGATTTATCTAATTATGTGTAACCTAGCTGTGTGATTCCTTAAAATGGAATTAGAGAAAAAAAAAAAAGAAAAGTTCAAAAGATACTCTCCTGTCTGTTACCTCCTAAGAAGCTGGAGATGGGCATCATAACAAGTGAATGAGACATTTTAAGCTTGGAAAAATAAATGGATTGTTTACCCTAGAGCCTACACAGAGAACATGTCTACACTTTGATTTTAGCTCATTTCGACCATGATAGACTCTTTATCTTTAAAAATGCAATTTTTGTGTTTTAAGCTGTTGAGATTAGATCAACTTCTTGCAATATTAATAAAAAATTCATAGGAGTATCTAATGACAGTCTCGGGCTCAAGGAAGAATTGCTGTAGTAAGTGACACTCAGGTTGAAGACTGAATGATGAATGGGAGCTATTTGTGAAAGACCTGAACTGGAAGAAGGGCAATGCTCACCAAAAATATAGAGTAAAGATATTAAGTACATACAGGCTCTGGGGCCTAGTGAAAGTGAACATTGTAAAGTCATAATTGCATTAATATTTATTAATTCATCTACTAAACAGGGAAAAGGCAAAATTTTTAATTTTGTTTCTCAAGTTCTTAAAAAATGAGCAGTTATTACAATCACCCATGGTCTGGGTAAACAGTTTGGTAGTACAGTGCTTGATTAGCTAGTGAAAATTTATGAATCAAACTACGGATTAGAAAGCATCAGTCATGGCACTGAATGACATAAATGCAACACTTCTACCAAACTGTATATAGTTGTGTTTTAGAGTACTTCAAGCAGGGGAGATTTATGCTAATGAGTAAAAGAGGATTATAAGTAACAATACTACAATGCATGTCAATGTTTATGGAAAGATTTGGAAAAAATTATTGGATAAAGACAAACAGAGTTGAAAACTGTGAGGCATGAATGATTCCTATGAGAAGTTGATGTCTTAGAGGAAAAGACAAGGATAATGATCACCATCTAGAAAAGTTGAAGAAGTATCTGAGAGAATCCAGCAGAATAATTAATACTGAAATGAAAGAAATGAAGTCAATAAATAGAAAACATATGCTAATAAAAACAGAAAACAAATTCTCCAACACAGTAAAATCCCATTACAGCATACTAACTTATTTCAGAGTTCCTAAATACCAAGTTAAATCATATGGTTTAAAATGGAAACCCATTAATTGAAAAATAATGTTGTTTAAGTAGACGTAACATCTCACAAAAGACATGTGAAATGCCACTCTAATTGTAGAAAAGGGTGAAGCATGGTACACATTCTTAACAAAGGAAAAAAAATCTGACTATTTAACACACACAAAACTTCCAACATGACATAATAGTGAGATAGATGTTAATGCCAATGATAACTCTGGTGGTGATTAGTCATACTGTTGCTTCTTAATGCAGGTTGGAGAGTATCATGCCAGATTCTCAAAAATGATACTAACATTGCATTAGTCTCTTTCTCATTCCCAATAGAAATGAACTATGTTCATATCCAAGATCTTTCAGAAAATAAAGCAGGTTTTATCTGTGGAACAGAGTTCCATACTGTTGCTGGACTCCAAAGCTAAATTTCACACATTTTAAAGTACTACCTAGCATTCATGGAACTCAACAAAGTCTGTAGGTGGAAACTCAGTACTTTACATAGCAAGACTTTTTCTGTGATGTTTGTTTCATTGGAGAGCAGAATCACTAGTGTCTATGCATTAACAGTGCTCACCTATGGGTATCAGTGGCATGACTGACTCCTGTGTCTTCTCTTCATGCATTTCCTGAAGTGATATACACAAAGTCCAGACTTGACACCAGATCTGTCTATGGATATAGGTCCCTTCATGAACATATAATTTTAATTGACAGGTAATTTCAAGTAGAATCGGGCATTTCCTAAATATATGGTAGGGATAGGTAAATAAAGTAATACGAATTGCAGACTTAACTCTTCACAAAGAAAGGAAGTAATCACGTATGAAAATAATAAACTATGTATTAAATGCAAACTTCAATGATAAACAATAATAAACTTGATTTTGCCCAAGAATATGCAGCAGTTTTTACATTTAACATGACATGTAATAATAAATACACAGTAGAAAGAGATGTGGGATTTCTTGCCTTGTAACATGCAAAATAGTGGAAGAAGTGAATAAAGGGGCATGTATGAAATGATAGCAGGAATAACTAATGAATAAATATTAATGTGCCTTTTAAGGAGCTGAGAATAGGAATAGATGAGTGTTCCTAAATATTGAATAAATTGATCACTAAGTGATTTGTAAAGACTTATCAAACGTTCATTAATTTGGAACTAAATTGTGTGTCCACTAAGCAACGGCATGGTGAGAAACGTTGTCAAATTATAAAATATAAACATCTGTCATATTAATAACACATATAATTTGATGTCACATAACGTGGCAGTGTCTCATAAACAACATAATAACAATGTTCTGATGAAAAATTAAGATTTATAATTACATCTAATAAAATAAGTGGTAATTTTCTTCCTCTTTTGTTCACTCCATTTTCCACCTTTTCCCATTTTTCCTTCCTTGTCTTCTCAGTCCTTCTTCTCTTTTATGCTCTGTGCTGCTTAATTGTACATAACATGTACATATTCACAACGCCTGCTACACAGGTTACTTCAAAAAGAAGTTACTACTGACTAGTATGTTAGCAGCATGCTCTTGCTACTTTTAAAGAAGCTAAAGTTTCCTTAGTATCATTCCAGTGTAAGTTAAGGATCCTTTTGGACCAGATCAAAATATCAAGTTTAAATGTTTTTCCTTGTGACATACAAGGGCTCAGCATTTCCAACAAGTTAAGCGACAAAATCTTTGATATAACCTTGGAGAAGATATTATTTTAGCACAGTGCTCTTCAATAGTAATCTTTCTCTCTGACAGAAGTCATAAGTCCCTGTCTAAGTAATAGTACTCTTTGAAAAAAAAAAGGAAAATTTGAAAACACTGCTTGAAGAATTATTCAGTGTAATAATGCAAACTGACAAAACCACATAAAAAAATCAGGACTAGGTTGTTTCATTTCTGGAAAACACTGCTTTGTCCATGCTCAAGTAATATCAGGGTTCCAAGTCAATTCTCCTAGTCAGCTGGAAGTATCTGTAATCTGATTTCTTGCAGAGGAATAGGATAAACTGAGGAACTTAAGAAACAAGTGTCTTTTGTTTCTAGGAGAAATGAACTCTTGCAATTTGTTCTTTTCACTTAACAACATTGTCATTGTCATCATTTCTTAGGTTTCAATGACATATATTATATCTGCACTACTTGGAACATTCTCGACCAATAGGGAATACAACATCTTCTAAAAAATCATTATCTTTCTCATCTCATTTATTTAGTTGAGCATAATTTATGTCCTAAAATATATTTGATTAACATATTGTGTATATGTATGATGTTGGTCACAGTCAATCTCTCTCTTTATAGACAAGGAAGGGGTTGAAATGATATAGAAATGAATACTTTACATTGATATGAACTTTGATACAAATTTAAGGTCAATTTTGTTATATGTATATTTCTACTCTTCTTTAAGGTTAAATATAGCTCATTTAAAAAAGTAATGTTTAATTAAAAATTTTAGATTAATAGATAGTCATCTATAATATCCAAACTTGTAGTCATGAGAGTTTTTCTAGATATATGGAGATACATTTCAATTAGATAGATAATCTTCAACACTTCAAAGCCCAACAGAACATGGCATTAAAAAGGGTTTAAGAACTTAGACTTTTCTCAACAGTGAAGCATGTTTACTTCTGGCAAGAGCATTTCTTCAAGAGGATTATGGGCTTTGAAGAGGCTCCTTATGGAGTTTGCTAGCCATTTTTCTTACTTATGGTAAAGGATATATTAGATATGAAACTTTAGACTCATAAAGATAAAATAGATGATAAAATAAAGCCTTTTTTATTTAGACAGAAAAGGGAAGATAATGTGAGATTTCCTCTTTATGCTATGAATATGTTTTATTACCATTGGTTAATCAGCTTTGGCCATTTTACTTAGCAGATAAAATCAGATGAGAAACCCAAACAGTGATACACAGAGATAGTAGACATAGTCAAGACACCTGCCAGCCACCGAAGGAGCAAGGCATAGAAAATGAGTTAATGCCATGGCCACATAGCAATACATTGACTAATAGAAATGGGTTAATTTAAGATGTAAGAGTTAGATAAGAGTATGTCTGAGCCATTGGCCAAGCAGTGTTGTAATTAATATAGTTTTTGAGTGATTATTCTATTCTGGGTAACTTGAAACTGAAAGTACAATCTCTGTTACAGCATCTTACATATTTGAGAAAATATTATCACTAGTGTTTAGGTAGAAAATCCTGTGCTAAATTATCATTGTATTTGCATCATTAATTCTAAATATAAAGTAATAACAATTATAGGGAAAAAAGACAGAGAATATTTCTTAGAAGTTTTAGCTTATGTTTTAAGTACTATGAGAATCAAATGAAACATGCAAAGAAACATATTTGGGCAAACATTGTAACAGGTAGCTTAATTCAACATTGCTTTTAAAAATCAAAGCAACCGATAAGGTACACAACTGGCTGAAGAGTACATGTAGAGATTCCAGGCCTTTTTTGAGTTTTTCAGAATCTCAAACTACTGTTGTTCTCCAACAGTTTCTAACACAGGACAATTTCAAGTGGAAACAATGAAAACATATTCTTATACATTGTTGGGAACACCACAAAGAGTTTAAGAAAAGAACACCTCAGAATTGAGTATGGGGCTAGAGAGATGGCTTGGCCAGTGGGAGCACTGGCTGCAAGGGAAAAAGAGTCAGGTCCTGCTTATGACACCCACATGACAGTCAATTCACAATTATCTGTAAATTCAATCCAATATGCAGCCATTTTTGTCCTCTGATGGCGTCAGGGTCTGGAACAGTACACACGTACACATATAATTAGACAAATTACTCATAGACGTAAAATAAAAATAAATACTTAAAATTTACTTAGTCTGGCATCCCTTCAAATGTTAAAGATAAATTAACATAAGACCCAGCCAATCTACATCTTACATTAAATTTCAGAAAAGTGATTATATGGCCACATAAAAACAGGTGCTTTAATGCTTATGGCAATATTTCTAATTTCCCAAAGTGAAAGCAACACAATTATTTATGATTGAAAATAAATAAATACTACCTAGAAAAATGTTAGGTCTAAGCAGGAAGGAGATACTGATTTATTCTAAAACAGAAATCATCAAGAAAATGTTGTACCAAATTGAAGACAAAACATGGTACATCATAGATTATATGATTCCAGTTTTAAATATGTAAAACATAAAATTAGTGATCATTAAGTAAAAAGAGAAGAGCAGTAAGTGCTAAAAGACATGGTTTTCCTTTGTCTTATGAAACTTAGAAACTCTATATAGTCATCTCCATATTATTCTTTAAGTATAGTGAAATTCACTGAACTTCAAATTTTAAGAGTGAACTTTCTAGACAGAGATTATATCTGAATGACATTAAGAAACCAACTCAAAGTCCTGCATAGCACTATTTTAATTCTCCCTACTGGATGCTTGTGACTCTTAGAAGCGATGAGTGATCAGTATCTCCACAGCTATATAATTCATTAGATTTTAAAAATAAAACTGTAAGGGTCAAACAGGTCTCAAGATTTCAAATTACAGCCCAACAATCCTAAGGCTCTCTCCTCTCCTCTCCTCTCCTCTCCTCTCATATTTGCATTTATTTACTTATATATTTGTGTATATATGTATGTATGAATGATCATGTACATAAGTTTGGACACTTGCATATCATGGCACGCACCAGAAAACTAGAGAACAATTTTGGGTGTTACTCCTCATCTTCTACTTTATTCTGTTCTCTTGTTGTTCACATTCCTGTGTGCATACAGGCTAGCTGACTTCTGTGTTTCATCATAAAATCGTACTTCCACCTACCATCTCCCAGGAGGAATTCTGGCTTTATAAATGTTCACAACTCTGTCTGCCTTTATGGAAATTCTGGGGACCTGAACTCAAGTCTTCAAGTTCACATATGAAGACATACCTTTTCTCTCCTGTCAGTAAGGAAACAGTTCTCACTTTACAGAGGATAATAGATAACTTATTCTGGAGCCAGATATAACATGGCCTATGAACAGATTTATACTACCTTGAATTTCATGGTACAAAGCAGCAGCAATTTATGGAAAGGTTTACCGAAACTGAGCAAAGAAAGCCATATATCAAGATACTTTTCAAAAATATTGGTAGAGGGCTGGAGAGATGGCTCAGAGGTTAAGAGCATTGCTTGCTCTTCCAAANATAAATAAATAAATAAATAAATAAATAAATAAATAAATAAATAAATGTTTTTAAGAAACATTGGTAGAACGTCAGGTTAGTATTTTACAGCATAAGAGAAAAATTTCTACTCTAGACTTCAAATATTGTCTAATGGCATTGCTAGCTTTTACACTGATGGAAGCTAGAAGATGTTCAATAATTCTAACGGATTTACTCCTCAGTCACAAGGATGCTAGATTACATATAAAGCAGGTCAATAAAAGGCTATTAGGAAGGCTAGCTATGCCTCACATAATTTTTGTGGACTTGCAACATTCCATTGTTTCTATATCATTGACATTCTAAACAAATAAGCCAATCATCTAATCAGCCATCATAATCACAACTTCTTTTCAGGAAAAAAAAAGATTCAATGGTTTATTTCATTCAGCCTTCCAGCCAGTGTCCAGATTTCCTTTTTGTTTCAGACCATATGTATATCCACAAAAATCAGGAAAGTCAGTTGATACTTACAAATGATTTGGAGGCGCAAGAGAATTAGAAAGGGAATGTGTTTCAATTATCGATTCTATTTTTCTTTTTGGAGATAGATTCATGTTTTGTAGTTAAGGTTAGGAAACCACAAGGATGACCCCTACTAAGAATCTTAGCAATAGTGGAGAGGATACCTAGACTGCCCTTCCCCGTCATCAGATTGATAACTACCTTAATTGTTATCATAGGACCTTCATTCAGGAAATTATGGAAGCAGATGCAGAGGTCTACAGTTAACACTGGGCTGAACTCCTTGAGTTCAGTCATAGATAGGGAGGAGTGATATTATGAGAAAAGGGGTGAAGACCATGATGGGGTAAACACCAAAAAGAGCTGACTCAAGAGTGGGAGCTCTCTGACCCCATGCTGACAGCTCAGGATCCAGCATAAGACCAAATTAGGCCCTCTGAATGTGGGTGCCAGTTGTGTGGCATGGGTAGTTTGTGTAGCCACTAGCAGTGGAACTATTATTTATCTCTATTGCATCAACTGGCTCTTTAGCGTTCATTTCCTATGGAGGGATACCTTGTTCAACCTAGATACTGGGGGCAGGACCTTGGTCCTGCCTCAAGTGATGTGACAGATTTTGTTGGGTCCTTATGAGAGGCCTCATCCTCTTTGAGCAGTGGATGGGGAGGAATGGGGAGAACGTGGTTGAGATGGGAGGAGAGGAAGGAGAGAGAACTGGGATCAGTATATAAAATAAGGTGGTTTTAAAAATAAAAAAGCATCACCACATAACTGATACGGCCTCAAACTTTTAGTGGTCCTCCTGTGGCAGACTCTCTAATATTGGACTAGATACATAAGATAAAAACTCTGTGGATAATTTTGCTTTTTGACTCTCTTAGGATATTTGAACTCAGTCCTTCAACCAATTAACTTCACTCAATTTTCCCTTCACCCCCTCTCCATTACTTTATCTTTACCTGGCCAACAGAATGCAATCCTTTGGTTCCATCCTAGGTATTAAGTTTTCTCGTACTTATATTCTTACAATTACATTTCCATAGTGTGTTCTTTCTTTATGTTACTGTTCTGTTTCCCATACTTTATAACCACTTTTGTATCTTCTACTACTTAATGTTCCCTTAGCTGTACAATCTTTGACAGTAATTCCTTTGCTTCATGCATCATAATACCCAGCAGATTCCCATAAGAATACTTAGAACCTGGTGGGATTTAAAAAAGTAGTGTTTGTTTTAGAACTATATTTTTTGAGTATTTGCCTCACGGCCTATGTCTAAGTTGAATGGTAACTGTGTGCCAAAAGATTAAGGATCAGAGTTGTGAATTTTAACTTTGCAAATAAGTTTCAAATATTGAAGTGTAGTTACTTTCTCATTTTTGACCTTTACCAGTGAAATATTAATCTTCAATAATTAAGTTTTATTAGTACACATGTCAAGCCAACTCTTTGAGAAATGTCAGGCTTCACCTATAAACAACCATAATCCCAGTGATCTGACTATGTCAGAAAAGAAAGCAAGTGAGGAGCCTGGCGAAGTCATAAGGAAGGAAACACAAAAGAACAATCACTTGATCAAAATTCCACTAGGAGAGTAGACTAAATAATCACCTTCAACCATTTCTCTCTCTGCAGAAACATTATCTTTTCCTGGCATCTATTTAATTAAATAGCCTTTACACAAAATCAATAATTAGTCACTCTGAAGACAGTTGAGGGATTTTGAGGTCAGTACAAGTCATAAACAGACAGCTTTATCAATTCCAACCAAGTCACTGAATAAGTTAAAAAGGAAGTTCAGACCTGCTAAAAAATCTTCTATTGAACTAAAAGTTTTATAATGCTTATTGTCATTCATATCTTGTTTAGAGGATTTCAATTAATAAAGGGTATGTAAGGTAAACTACTTAGTAGTATAAAAAAAGGTTTTTAAATCTTGTAACTTGATTCTTTCCTTGTTGAAAGGTTTGTACTGTTAACAGTAGCAAGTATTAAAGAGTACTTCTATTTGTTTTCCTTCCGACATATCAACATATGTCCATCTCAGCCAAGATTCCAGAAATATATCAAAGAAACCATTCCACCTATGGCCACTTTGAAGAACTAATGATTTTGTTTGGTTTATTTAGAAGAACATGGATTAAGGGCTCCTTACAGAATCGTGGGTGACTTAAAGGAGCTATGTCACAGAAAAGTTCTAATTTTTAACTTCAGAAAAGTTTCGGTACTTCAGTTAACATTCCACCTCTTTTAAATACTAACACCCATCCTTTAAGATAATGCAACTTAAGAGCAGGGATAAGAAATGACAGGAATTCTAGGTGAAGATCCTATGCCATTCTTGCTTTCTCCTTGGCAACGACAGCAAACCCCTTCTCATTATCACATAGTTTCTTATTTTCCAAGATTACCTGTAGTAAAGAGGGGCCACTTGTTTGTTTCCCAGCCACCTGGAAATGTTTTTAAATCTTGTAACTTGATTCTTTCCTTGTTGAAAGGTTTGCACTGTTAACAGTAGCAAGTATTAAAGAGTACTTCTATTTGTTTTCCTTCTAACACATCAACATATGACTGAAATAATCACACAGAAACTATATTATTTAAAACACTGCTTGGCACATTAGCTTTAGCTTCTTATTTAACACTTATATCTCAGTTTAACCCATTTCTAGTAATGTGTGTATTGCCAAGTTGCTGTGGCTTACCAGGTAAAGTTCCCAGAATCTGTCTTCAGTATGGGTACATGGCTTCTCTCTAACTCTGCCTCCTTTCTCCCAGCATTCAGTTTCGTTTTCCCTGTCCAACTAAGTTCTACCTTGCTGTAGTGTAGGCCAAGCCAATTTTCTTTATTCATTAACCAATAAAAACAACACATAAGCAAAAGGACCTCCAACACCAATTACCTAGCAAATCAATAATTATGCACGTCCTAACAGCAAATACTACTGCATGATATAAAAATGATCACATCATGCATGAAGTAGATTGCTTTACCCCAATATCTGTTCTATACCATGCTAGTAAAATTTCATGTAAACTTCCAGTATTCAGTTATCAATATTAGACATCATAGTTACACATTTAAAAGGAATAAAATATTAATACACAGCAGCTTATAATTATTAATAAAAAGAGAAGATATTCAAGTTGAATCATTTTTATTAAAAACCAAAACATTTATTTTAAATAAATTAATGTGAATGAATTATGATGAAATACTAAAGTGCCAGATTAATTATTCTTTAAATATATATCACTTTAGATGTATTAGAAGCATTTGTTAATTCTAATTACAATTTTAAATGATATTGCAAACATTTCAACCTCCCTATCTTTTTAAATTTCTTCTAGATAATTATCACTGGTCATCAATAATTGTCAATCCATCAACCATTGTTTCATTCTGTTAGTAGACCCTGTACTAACTCCATTTTTCTATTATTTTGTGGCACATTCCAGACATACCACTTTATTGTTAAATATTTCAGCATCATCTCTAAAACACAAGGGCTTGTACATTTTTAAACATTTACTATATCATTACTGTACATTACATAATAAATTGTTAACATTATCAAGTATCTGGTCTTTGTCCAAAGAACCAGTTACTTCATTAATATTTAAAAAGGCACTTAGAAGCTATTTTTTGTAAAAGGCATTGACTCCTAACTTAGTCCCATGAGTCATCTTGAATTTTTGAACCTCACTTGCAGACTAGATGAGGGTAATTTTCCATCAGAGATAGAGGACTATTCACTGGAATATAAGTTTACATCTACTGAGAACCAGGGTGATTGTTCAGGTATTTTTAGTGATAAGGACTTCTCTAGACTGTTTACAGAACTACAATTGAGTACGTGAACAATTAGATTATACCTTGAGTAGTCTGCTGTGGAGTTCTAATTACTCTATATTATGTAAACTTTTGTTTTTCAGACTGTCTTGCCAAAGCAGATGCAATTTTATGAGAACTTTGAACTGAGTTTTAAAGTTGGAGAATGATTCTGTACTTTGATGGACATGTGAATGGCAGCATTTGCTCAAAACCACCTATGAGTACAGACTGGTAGAACTTATACTAAAAGTAGAAAGCTCCCCACACTATGAATTTATCAAAGCAAGTTAGACTATAGTAATATGTGGGTGCATAAAAATACATTAGAAATACAAATCAAAGCAAAGCTAAGTCAGAGATCTTATCAGACACACTGGTTAGAAAATTATACAACTCTTTCAGAAAGACCTCATCCATGGAGACTCCTACAAAGGGAAGGCAACGTCTCCACTGACCTGTCATCTATCCATACAATGAGTATGGTTATGAAAATAATAGGGAGAAAAGTAACAACTATCTCAGGGCCTTCAACTTGGTCTCAGCCATGGATGTGGTTTACTCAAATTGCCAAATGGCAGGCTGACCATTTGGCTGATAGGCCTGAAATTTAGGAATCGCCCTCTTTATTCATTTGCACCCATTGTTTTCTTTTCCTCCGAACAGCTTCCAAAGACCTGTCCTTTACTTCTCCAGCTCTGATCTCTCTCTGCACCCTGTCTCTGTGGCAGCGGAAACAGCAGTGGTTTCTTTCCTTCTCCAAACTAGCCTATCATCTTATTCCACTTCTTGGTTTCCTGGTTGCTGCGCCCCTACCTGAAGCCTCTAAAACACCACATCTTGAATTCTTTTGTTTTTACATTTGCAATTATATTTATGTACAGAAAACTTAGCAGTAACTTTAAACCAGTTAAGTGGTGAGTTCTTAGACTTTTGCCTTTTCTAGCTTGGCAATTTGAGCCAGGAATTTAGGACCCAGGACATTGCCTCCTCTGTGGCAGCAGATTTCACCATATCTGTCATTTTAATTGGCCTTAATAGCTTCTACCAGTTTAGCCAGAGAATGCTTCTCTTTCAAGTTAACCTTTTTGAAGGCAACAGTAATGCAGGTTTTCCTATGGACTAGTCACCCCAGCCTAGACTTTCCCTTGATGCAGAAAGGCACTCCCACTTTCTGACACAGGCCAGTCAAGGATGCCACTGTAATGATCTGTCCTGTCCCTTCTCAACGGGGTCCAAATTGTGGGCCGTCACCTCCAGCTTAAACTTCTTAATCTTCAGGAAGGTGGTATGTGGAGGTAGAAAAATGTAGGCCCATTTTCACCTTACCTAATGGTCAGAGAGTTTGGTGATTGACAAGCATAATTTCATGTCCTAACTCAGGTGGTGATTGCTTGGTTCTAGTAGGTCCATTCTGACAGGTGGGAAGGATATGCAAATATACTTCTCCTTCTTTAGTAACTATGAGATCACCTAGGGAAGGGCAGTCTTTAGAATACATGAACTAGAGCATCTTCACTACCTAGACAACAGAATGCCAATGATTTGATGTCTCAGAGTGTTAAAATCATTGACTATGTGGATTATCCTTTTGTATCTTGCTAATACAATCTTTTGTTACCTTCTCTCTCCTCCTTTTCATATTGGGTATAAAGCTGTCGAAAAATAAACATAGGTGAATTTCAGGATTTCAATCACTGGAATCCCTTCTTGATGCTTTCTATGGTTTCTGGCCTGCTATTTTTTAATGTCTTCATATTCTTTGCTTATATTTATTTAATTCCCACACCTCTACTGTAGTAAGAAGTATTTTTGTCAAGGCTGGTCCTCAACATATTGCATCCAATGTGGGGCTGACCAGTAAACCCAAAAGTGCACAAGAAATGTGGCCAGGCATAAAAGGGAGCACATGAGCAACCCGGTAAAAAATTCCATCACAGGTGGAGAGACGAATAATGAGTGCTCAAAAATAAAATGGTGGATAATAAAAAGAAGGAAAGAGAAAGGCAGGGAAAATTTGGGAGTAAAACTGTAAATAGTTGTAGATATGGGACAAGGAAAGTGCATCAACAATCTGTACAGTTGCCTGGGTGTATTTTGATACCTAGAGGAGCTGAAGTGGAACAAAATCAAAGGCAGAGATATTTAAAATTTTAAATAATATATTCCCACCCCCGAAGTGGTGGCATATTCGTTGTCACCTTCCGGCTGCTCCAGGTCTTGGGAAGGCCAAAGTGAGACCTTTCCTTTCCCTGCAAGCAGCGCTGCTATGGTCACCTAGCCACAGCCTCTATTGCTGCTGAACGGAGAAGAGTGAAGGGAAGGCAGCTTTTGGCAAAGCAATGGCCTGAGTTACAGCTGAGATTGTGACAGTCCATGCATATGTGCCATAGCCAGCTCAGTCTGAATCACACTGTGCAGTGAAGCCAAA
>LOEQ01002824.1:248043-267559 GCA_001685075.1 Bramus lutescens | reverse complement strand
AAAAAAAAAAGGCAGGAGAAGAAATGTTTAAAAGGCTATACCTCCCATGTCAACATCCAGAGCTGGTCAGTAAAGATGCCCAGAGGCTATTTGACCCATGAGCCAAGGTCGCTATGTGGATAAATCTATGGCTTTTAACAGAGGATAGGATTCAGAAATTCTCCTTATTTTATGATTGCAAGATATAAAATAAACAAGCAAGAATAGTAGAAATCAGCATAGCTGTATCCACTTAAACTTGTGGTCTCACACGGCTGTCCCAGAGCTACTGTAATGGCAGACACCTGAGAGAGCCTGCAAGTTTATCAGCCACCTCTAACACTGGCCTCTGATGGTACTGTTAAATGTAAAAATCTTGACTTCTGCCAAGGCACAACAGGCAATGAGGGACGGTCACCTCCTTGTTCCTAGTACTCAGGCAGGACAGCCAAAAGGCAGAAGGAACCTAGTGCCTCATCACATGGCCTAGCTTCAGCTATGAGCCTAGCCTGACATGAGAGACAAGCTGCAAAAAAGTAAGTTTCAGAGAACTGTAGCTTTAGGCCAGTCAAGTGTCTGTAAAAATATTTTTAAAAAAAGAAGGTTGAATATGCTTTATTTTTTCCAATTTACATTTTTGCTTCTTTATTAAATATCTGGTGTTCATAGGTATATAATTTGATATCCATGTCTTCGATTTGGTTCCCTCTGTCCTTATATCTATTTTTAAGCCAATATCAGGCTGTTTTCAGAATTGTAGCTCTGTAGAAAAGTTTAAAGTTAGGGATTGGGATGCCTCCGAAAGTTCCTTTATTGTGAAGGATTGTTTTGGCTATCTTGAGTTTTTGTTTTTCCATTGCTGGGTGTATTATAATTATTTTCTGACCAGAAGTGCAGAGGCAGCAGATGGATCTCTGTGAGTTCAAGGACAGTCTGGTCTACAAGAGCTAGTTCCAGGACAGGCACTGAACCTACAGAGATACCTTGTCTCAAAAAACAAAAAACAAAACAAAACAACAACAACAAAAATAAATGCTAAGCCCTTCTTATAAACCTAAGCTGCGTCATTACTAGGGAAAATAGGGCCCTACCTGCTTATTTTGCTCAGTCCAACATGGTGGAGAAGAGGTCTGTTTAGCCATGCTCACAGCCCCATTTTCAGGCACACAGCATGTCTATATCACCATTAAACAAGTTGTAGCAATCTGTTCACAAGCCACATTTAAATACTCTGTAGCCAGACCTCCCAAAAAAAGTTAGAGCCCTTTGTACTGGTGAACCAGGAAGCTGAAGTTTCAAAACAGAGCATTTTGAAAACAGCACAGCTTTTGTTCTGCTATGGCTGAATCAGGAAAACCTCTCTTAAAGAAGCCATGCCTCTGCTTGCTTCTAACAAACACAGCCTGCCCAAGAAAATGCCGCCACTAAACTATGCACAGCTCGGTTGTTTTGTGTCTAGGATTCCTTCCCAAAGTCTCTCAGGTTTTACGTGTATTTTAGTTGGCCATGTGGGCAACAATTTGTTGTTAGAAAGGCCACTTGTTTGTTTCCCAGTCCCCCAGCAGCTCAGACCCAAAATAATCACACAGAAATTGTATTAATTAAATCACTGCTTGGCCCATTATCTCTAGCTTCTTATTGGCTGACACTTATATATTAACTTAACCCATTTGTAGTAATCTGTGTATCGCCATGTGACTGTGACTTACCTGGTAAAATTCCTAGTGTCTGTCTCTGGTGGGGTTACATGCTTTTCCCTGACTCAGCCTTCTTCCTCTCAGTATTCAGTTTAGTTTTCCCTCCCTTGCTAAATTCTGCCCTGCTATAGGTCCAAAGCATACTTCACACAAAAAAATATTAAATGTAAAAATATCTTAAAAAAAACCTGGCTAGGATCAATGTTCCTAATACTAAGCAACAAATTAATTACTTATTTCAAAATAATGATTTTTGTAAAATTGTGCTTGCTCAGTTTCAAGGCCAAATTAATAATCCTTTTCCATATTATCCATTCCTACAATCCACACAGTTATATTCCTTTATTTTTCCTAATATTATAGCAAATGATCCCTTAAATGATGTTCTGCTAAATTTTCCAAATATTCTTCTAATAAAAGACCTACATATATTGTTAATGGTAAAAAGAAATTGTGGAGTTAAAATCCACCATAATAAACAAGTGGGTATTTGCTCCTTCATTTTCTTTGTTATTGTATACTTGCTATACATTTTATTGTATACTTGCTATATTTTAGAGCAACTCAAAGTAGATATGTCATTTCCACAGTTTTCTCTTTTAATGATGGTCAAACCACAAATGAGAACAGTCTGTCTATACCTAAAATTTCTTATTGGTTGCAAACAGTAGTGATCTAGTTCTGTCAATCCTTCTGGAGTTTTCTTTTCTTTCTTTCTTTCTTTTTCTTTCTTTCTTTCTTTCTTTCTTTTCTTTTCTTTTCTTTTTTTTGACATTTGAAGTTTCATATGCCCACTAAGAAGGATTGGTTCCATGGTTTGAGAATATAACATTTGCTTAATAAAAATAGGGTCAATAGTTCTTTGTAAAAGAGTAAGATCATTCAAAATTCCCTCCTTGCATGTTAACATTTCCATTGATATTACCATTGTTCCAATCTTATTTATGCATCCATTCCTAAACAAGACTATTTTATATCAGACTTCCTGGTTCTCTGCATCTTGTAATTTTTACACAATGATACCTGGGCCATAGGTGCAGGAGCTGTGACAGAAGTGTCCATTGGAGCTGGGCTTCCCATGATCTCTACATAGTCTCTGTGTCCAGTTGTGGTTCTCTAGGATGGTATCCATTTGCTGGAAAGGGATACTTCTTTGATCAGGTGTATTAACTACACAGATCTATGTGTTTAAGGAGAAGTTTAAGAATGTAGAAAGGAATTATACTGATAGAGCAAAACAGTAGTAGTATATTTTTTTTCTAAAGTACATGAGCTCACTAGTCCCAGAAAGCTGGCAAGATTTCCAGTACCAAACATGATTTTTTTATTTTTTATTTTTCATCGGGTCTTAAGCCAAATTAGACATCTGTTAGTTGTCAATGACATATGAGTGCAACTTACTGTACCTTCAATTAAAATTATAAAAGAAAGTTAGGGTCATTGTGATTTTTAACCTGCTATTTACAAAAGTGTAATTCTTGACATGCTATGATTATCAACAGAACGCAGTGATTGTTTTCAAAATAATGAATGAATCATTTGACAAAATCATATTATATCTATGACAGTTGTGGTATCCTAATAATGACTGAATTATATTATCTTTGATCAATGCAATATCTTTAGTCTAAATCCTAATTATTTTCCTTTTCTTGTGACCAAGGCATTCACTGATTACTACCTTAGCATTTTCTTTAATGAGAGTATCCAGCTTCATTCAACATCTTAAAATTCTTCTCTAGGCATAAATGCACATATTTCATTAAGAAAGTGTGGTTCCAATTTTGAGAAATTATTACTGCAGCTAGATGTGTTGGTTCTTATAATTCCAGCTATATGTAGGCTCAGGAAAGACGATTTCAAGTCTCAATCAGGCCTAGACTACATGAAAGCCTTTAAAAGATAATAATAAACAATTTAAACATACAGGCATATATAACTACTTAACTTTTGTTGACTATATTTATTTCCTTTAAATATTGCAAAATATTGTTTACACTTCACAGTTGAAATATTGAGAGGAAAAAAATCCATTTTCCTTATCTTAGTTAAAAGGTTTCCATGAATAATAGAGACATTTAAATTATTGCAGACATTATTTATTCTAGTACTCTTAGCAGCACTAGGGTACAGAAGTTATGAATGATTAGTGTGTTAAAAATATTGGCATAAATATTGAGTGATAGCTTTATTTTGTATGTGTGTATTCTTTGCTCAATGTATATCCGTGTATCATGTCTATCCTAGAACTGGAGCTATGGACAACCATGAGCTACCATGTGGGTGCTGGGAATCAATACAGGTACTTTACAAGAACAAGTGTTCTTAGCGCCCAAAGGATCTTCTTAGTCCAAGAAATGTTTGCTAGTTGAATGGTTTGAATGGCATTAACATCTGTGCAACCTAAGGCATCAAATTCCTATTTCCATTAAATTTCTCCTTTCTTCTCTAACGTCAGTGTTGGAGGCAAAGAGAGACACCATTTTCAAAAGGACACAAATTTTCTTTATTAAGGAAACCAAACATACATTGAGCAAATAAGCAATAAATTTAAGATAAAAATAAAGCTATCTGTTCACATTAAAAAAAGAATAAGAGTCAAAGAAACTCACATTAATTTTCACTACCTGTAGGACAAATTAGCAAATGTTGTGACCATCTGTGAAAGACACCAGGACCACATAAGACATGGAATTATTTAATGTGTTAAATCCATTTAAAATGTTTGTATCCTGTTAGTTCTAACATAATTACTATGTTAATTTCTGTGTGTTTTGCATATTAAATGGAGAACACTCTGGGAAGCTAATGGCCGCTATGTCAGCTTTTTATTAAATCACAAAATAAACATGCACAATCCTGTTTCCGAAGATAATTAGTTTAGCATTTCTGCCAGAGTTTAAATATTGGGTATGCTTTGAAGATTTGACTTCCATTTGGAGTGGCAGTGGGCATGTGTTGACTGTTCTGCGGCTCTTCAGAACCTTCAAATGACGAGCATTTGAAATTGGAGAGAATTTCAAATTTTGTGTTTTCTTTAAACCTTTAAGGTTGAACATTTCAGTTATATAAAGTAACCCTTAAGATGTTAATAGCACACCTTTCTGTAGACATATACGACATATAAGGAGATGTGGCAGGAAACACAAAATCTTCTTCCTCAGTGCACAACTTTAAGCCAAAATTTGAAAAAATATATGTGAAATACCTCGATTTTATTGCTCTCAGAAAGAGGTTCCAGAAAAGCACAGAAGTCTCCAATCACTCTGGCTCCAGGGAGAATATGCATATCTAGTAAAGAAACAGGAAAATAAGGCATTTCAAAACAGTAAATAAAACACAAGGGAGAGAAGCTTAGGCTGTGGACAGCTGCAGGCTCTCTCAATGAGACTCACCGCCTTCCTCTCTGTGCCTCTTATCTCTAGTAACAGTCTAGGTCAGCTAGAACTGTGACGGAGCTTTCAGGTTCAGATCAGTGACTTGGGGATGAATTCTAGGAAATGAAGAATTCAGAATACTCAGTTAATATATTTAACTATTAACCATTTGTGTTTTGTTTTGATTTGTTTGTGGTTGGTTGTTACAGTATCTTCTTTTTAATGATGGAAAATTGCTATTGTGTCTCTCTTGTTGACTTGATACACCTGAATGTCCATTAAGTTTACTCAGTACCATCTTAGGTTATTCCCTTTGACTTTAAGCCTTCATTTCCACTGTGTTAAATATAAGTAAAATTAGTTCTGCCATGTTGGTTTGAAAACCAAGTGACTTAATTTAGTTGAATAAAAAAAGACTACTCAGATCATATGCTGCATGTTTTATGTGCATATAATTTACATATAATTAGGCTAGAATTGTTTTATTTATCATGCATCTTCTCTTATGAGGCTATATATGTTTATTTTTATTTTTTAATAGTGACAAGAAGGCAATAAACTTATAGGCAATCATAGCTTCTAAAACTAAAGACAAATATTAGTAGTAATATTATAGTATCAAAATATCTTGCTTCATAGTATGTGTTCTTAAATAAAAATTTTACCTATTAATTTTATTTTTTATGTTTACATAATTATTGTCATACATAATGATTATTGTCATCTTCTGTGCATTTTTTTATTGATCGTTTAGAAGAGACCATGATGGTTCTTCAGATGGTGACTTTCAGACTGTGGACTATTTTGTATATTTCTTCCGTTACAGGAAAATTTTCTCTCATCTGATTTCTACAGAGAAAAAAAAACATTACCTAAAGATCAAGAATACAGTTGGGCCTATATTAGGTGTCTTTATATTACACAACCGATGTGAAAATGTTCCCCCAAGGTGAAATACGGGATCCTTTGTGGTAAAAACAATGAAGGACAAGAATGACATAATTGCATGCATGTATTACAACTAACCTAGACTTGGGTACAGAGTTGGAACATTCTAAACCAAACCTCCTCCTAAAATCAAACATTGACTAGTTATGACTGTTTACATTTGCATGGACAGATTTCTACAGCAGGTCACTCGAACCAAAGGATATAGAACCAAATACCCACTTCTCCACACTTAATGCATTAGTTCTGTTACTGCTGGATTCCACACCTGATGTGCACCTTGGTAATGTAGCAAACTCAGTTTCATTGCCTTTTTCCACTCCACTCTGAAATGTGAGGGTTTTTTTCCCCCCTAATTACAACTTGCCTACACCATTTCTTCCTTATATTTTCAGGATTGTTTTTACTTGAAATAAAAAAAAAGACATCTAAAATGCAGCAGATGAAAGGAACTCTTTCAAAGTGATTTTTACCGCTAATACCAGGAATAAAGTTAAACTTTTAAAGGTTCATAAAAATTCCTAAAATTTTCCTAAATCACACAATTCATAAAAATGCTTATCATTTTTTATTGACTCAGGTCCATATTCGTGTTCATCAATGATTCCCTCAACTACAATAAAGCAGTGCCTTAGGAAGCATTCCCTGAGTGAATACTGAAGATGCATAATGAAGTGGTTCTGAAGTGATTGCACGCAGGATTTCCTTAGTGTCCCCAAAATCCTTGTTCATATCTTTCTCAGAAGTATTTTTTCACACATTTTTCTACTAAAACTTTTGAAGGCATTACTTAGCTGTGTGACTTCTGGCCAAATAAGACATTGTCCTTAATGCTAAGAGAACTTCTTGCACCACATTGAGACCTTCACAGAAAACCACAGCCAAATCAAAACTATTTTTGTTCCTTAAAAAGCAATGGATTACTACATACCTAAAGACTTTCTGACCTTGTTGTTCTTTCAGTACATCCTACCAAGAAATATACATTTTGATCCTAGGTCCAATTATTTTTAGAAGACTCATATTTGCTTTCTTCTCCATCAAATTGCAATTTTTTTTTTACCAGAACATTTTCTACCTAGGCTTTCTAAGAATCCTGGCAGACATTCTCTTCCAGAAGAATATGAATAAAATTACAGTTCACACTTCATAGATTCACAGCTTTCACATATGACACTGGGCCTGCTATCACTGCAGTGGCTATTTTTTTTGATCTTTATAAATATTTTCCCCAAAGGCTTTGGATATTTTACATAAATAAATTGCCTGCTGACTTTCTACTGGTGGCTAAATAAGATCAGTATTAAGAGTAAATGATGTTGGGATTTAAATGGGTGCGGTTCTCTAAAAGTTTGAATTCTTATTTATGAATGGACACAAAGTATTCACAAAGCAGCATGTGCATGGGATTTGATGAGTGAGTAACTACCCAACTTTATTTAGGATTGAGGAGATTACTGGTATATAAAACTTTCAGTGAAAAAATGATCAATCAAAGTAGGTTGAAATGTGGTATATTTACACAATGGAGTACTACACAGCAGAAAAGAATAACAATAGCTTCAATTTTGCGCGAAAATGGATGGAACTAGAAAACATGATTTTGAGTGAGTTAACGCAGACACAGAAAGACAATTATCACATGTACTCACTCATAGTTGGCTTTTAAACATAAAGCCAAGAAAGCCAGCCTACAAACCACAGTCCCAGAGAACTTAGACAACAACGAGGACACTAAGAGAGACTTACATAGATCTAATCTACATGGGAAGCAGAAAGCAGAAAAAGACAAGATCTCCTGAGTAAATTGAGAGCATGGGGAAATTGGAGAAGGGTTGAAGGGGGAGAGGAGAGGCAGGGAGGAGAGCAGAGAAAAATGTAGAGCTCAATAAATATCAATAAAAAACAAAAAAGGGGCAAAGAATACGGAAAAAACCCTACAGGGTAGGTTGTCCAACTATGTTAGAAGTATTCATGAAATAAAAATAACTTCCATTGAGAATACTTATTATTGTAATTAATTACATAATTATCACTGTTTTGTGTTTACATATTCTCCTGGATGTAAAACCATTGAAAGCAAACTCACTTGTTTAATCATTGCTCTAAGTCATGGGAAAATGAACCAATACAGGTTTACTGAGTGGGAAAAAGAAAAAGAAAAAGATTAGTAGTAAAATACTTTTCTAGTATATGCTGTGTTATAGGATCCATCACCAGAAAAAAAAAGTAAGAAAATGAAAATAAATGAAAAGGCAACTAAAGAGAATCCTGGAAACCAGCTTAGCCCCAAAACTCTCTGTCTGCAATATCGCCTGCCTTCAAGATGTGCTGGGGCAATGGGGCCACAGAACTTGTAGCTCATGTCATGAGGTAGGATGCTAAAAAGAAACCCCACACTAACTCAGAATTGAGTATAATAAAGGGTTATTTATTTAGGGGTAGACTCACAGATCACAATCCTCTGCATGATCAGGAAAAATGAAACAAATCACGCCACCAAAAGAGAGGTCATATGCGTACTTAACAGCATATATAGTATAAGAGGCCACGTTCAAGTGGGCAGGTAACTTAAAGGCTACTGTAGCAATTTCTACACAACCTTCTCCATTTTTTAAATAAGAGATTTCTAAGCCTAATAGAAAATTATGTGCAATAAAAACAAATATCAAGTATAAATATTAGAATTAAAACCAGTATAAACAATACCAAGCAAGAAAGATATGATGAAAGTTTCAATAATTATCTTATCCTAAGGAGTTTAAGTCTTATATTATGAATAACTTGGCCAAGTAATGACAGGGAATTAACTATAACTATCTAGTCTTCAACCAAATCAAAGCACTAAGAAGGAAAATAATATTACTTGAGTAAGCAGGAAGCACAATCAAGCAACTTCCAAACTGTGTAAATTGTGCAACAAATGACGGAGACAACTGGCTACCTGGGCATTTTGTGAATCAGTAACTATATTAAGAGGTTCTTTAAAATCCCTTAGCACCATGGGAATAGCCTATACTTCTGCCTTTTGGACAGAATTATAAGGGCACTATTCCACCTTACTTAAATCTTCTGACTTGTTTCCTGCCTTTCCTGATTTATCTGCATCAGTGTAGAATGTATGGACTCCAGTTATTGGTATGTCATGTACAATGCAGGGAAAGATCCAAGTAATTCTCTTTATAAGGTTAATGCTATCACTTTTGGGATAATTGCTATTAATCTCTCTTAATAAATTAGCACAAGGTCTTTGACAGGGTTCATTGTCTTCCCATAATTTTTTTTAATTTCATCAGAAGTAAAAGGCACTATAATCTCTGCTGGGTCTATACCTCCTAGTTGACAAAGTCTCATTTTTCCTTTTGTAATTACTTCAGAGACATTTTAACATAAGTTTATAAATTTTACTTGGTTTATGTGGTAAAAAGATCCATTCTAAGATAATACCTTCCCTTTGCATTAAAATTCCTGTGGGGGAAATTTTGGAAGGATATATGACTAGAATGCAATTAAGATTTGGATTCACCTTGTTTATATGTGCCTCCTGTAATTTTTATTCAGCCATAATCAATGTCTCCTAACAATCTTTGAAAGTCATTAAGAGTCTGCAATCAATCTCTCTTAATTTGTGCCTTTTGTGTCCTCATTTTCTGCAATCCTATTTTATAACCTAGGAAGTTGATAGAATCTCCTCTCTCTATTTCTTCAGGAGCAATTTGTAACCCCCATTTTTGCAAAACTCTCTTTACTTCTCCAAACATTCTTTCTAAAGTATCTATGTTTAAATCAGATGACAATATGTCACCTGTGTAATGGTAAATTATACACTAGGAAATTTTTTATGTATTATTTCCAATAGCTGACTTTCAAAGTATTGGTATAGGGTGGAGCTATTGAACATTCCCTGGGGAGGGATAGTCCAATGGCATCTCCTTGTAGGCTGAGAATTATTATAAGTAGGCACTGTGAAGGCAAATTTTTATCTGACCTTTTCTTTTAATGATATGGTGAAGAAATAATTTTTAAATCAATAGCTATAAGAGGCCATCCTTTTAGTAATAAAGAAGGTAGAGAAATTTCAGATTGTAGAGGGCCCATAGGTTGAATTACCTTGTTGACAGCTTTTAGATCTGTCACTTTTCTCCATTTGCCATATTTTTTTTTAACAACAAATACAGGAGAATTCCCAGAGCTGGACGATTCTTCAATATGGTGAGGATCTAGTTGCTCCTGTATCAGCTGTTCCAAAGTCTGCAGTTTATTTTCCGCTGACTGCCACTCTTTACCCATATTGATTTCTAAGTAAACCATTTTAAAGTTAGGGCTATTGTTTGCCAGGTACTTTGTCTTCTTGTATAGCCTGAATGGATGGTAAACTTTGTGTATAGTAACTTATAAGATCCTTCCCAGAAATTGCTGCAGCATGTCACAACCCTATAAATTCACTGCAATATTAGCCCCATATGACCTTACACTTCCTCTCTGTCCTTATGGCCCTATGCATTCAACCCATCTCATGCTTTGCTTCACTTGAGAAAGGGTTCCAAATCCTAAGAATTGAACATTTGCCTCTTGAAGAGACCGATTTGGATGCCAAGATTCTGGAGTAATGGTAGTCACATCAGCACCCATGTCTATCAAACCCACAATTATAATGCCATTAACCTTAGCTTTGATCTTTGATCATTTATAGAAGTCTGCCAGAAAATATGTTTCCTATTTACTATTGGAATTTTTGATTTATTCTACATGCTTATTCCACCATCCAGAACAGTATGGTCTTTTCTAGAATTCTCTGATTTTTTAAATTTTCCTGTGGAGACATGTCCTCCCCAGTGACTGGAAATGACTGGACCACTTTTGACTTGGGGGCTTGTGAGAGGCCCCCCCAGGAGATTCCCAATGGTATTTAATTGTCTTCTGTCTTTTGTTGATCTGCATTCATTGGTTTAATATTTAACTAAATGAAGCTGGTCATATGGCATCACTTTAATGCTGAAAGGTCATGTCTTTATCATCTCCCTATGCAGAATTCAAGCCATAAATTTTTACAGCTTGCTTAATTTCTTTTAGATCATTCATTCCTAGAGTTATTCACTTACCTTCTTTGGATTCTTTTGGGCCTTTAGAAATTGATTTTTAATCAGAGTAGATTATAGGGTAGGAAGCTAAAACCCTGGGCAAGTCATCTCTGACACCTACTGGCAAAATTGAATCCTGTCCTTGGACTTTCTTTTCCTGCTCTTAAGATCCAATAATTTCCTCAATCATTTCAAATCTTTTTAATACTGTCTTTTGTAAAGCCTGAATCTCCTGGTATATCTGTCTGTCTGTCTGTCTGTCTGTCTGTCTGTCTGTCTGTCTGTCTGTATCTATCTATTTATCTATCTATCTATCTATCAATCGCTCATCTATCTATCTAGATATAGATATATAGATATAGATTTCATTAAAGCATTTAGCCTGTGGTCCTCATTTTGCTCATGTGATTCCAAGGTCTGAAATTTTTCCTTTAACGGTAACATGTCATTCTTGGACATTATTTGGATAGTGTGCAGATTACCATCCTGAAGAGATACTCTATCTGCTAACCTATCATAACTTTTTAACAAATTTTGATTGTCAAATTCAATAGTATAAATTCTTTCAGATATTTCCTTAGTATCATTTGACATAGATTCAATTTTATCTGTCAAATTAATGTTACCCTTTCCAATAGTATTAATTTTTTTCAGGTAACTTTTGATCTTCAATGATATTATTTCTGTCAGCTAGCTGTTCATTAGTCTGTAAAGACTGCATCATTTCTAAAAGTGCCTCATTCATGGCTCTATTATCAAATCATTTTCTTAAGGATACAATATGAAGAAAAAAACAGAGTCCCAATATCCAATAAATGGATGCATCACCATAACCATATAAACCATTGCAGAATACAATCCGTAGTGTTAGAAACAAATACTAAAATTCTCTATGGTAATATTGTTTGCCATTATATAACTTTCAAGATTATTTATTTATTAATTAATTAAGTATATACCTGATATGAGGTCTGGTAAATTATTTTAGGTGTAATAATCTTTATTGTCCAGCAGGTGTTGTGGTTGCAGTTGCGAATAGCAGAGGTGCAACTGGTGGCAATACGAAATGTTCTGAGTTGCTTTTTTTTTTTTTTGCCTTAATGCTGGTTAAATACTGAGAAATAAGCTTGCTTGACAAATTAAAAGCAATTAAATCAATTCCGTACATGGAGCAAGAAGCCCAGAATTCACAGGCAAGGAGCACAAACCGGAAGCTGCGCAAGTCTCATGCTTCAGGGAACATGGGAGTGTGTGGGGGGGAGAGGCTTGTACATGCACTTGGGAAATTTTCCAGTCACTGCATGCAGTTAGCTCCGCTGTGGTGGGGGATTTACAAAAACCACTTAGTAAGTAAAAGCAAACCAAGCGGGCAGGAGTGGGAAACTTTCTGGGCTTTGGACCAGTTAGGCTTTTAAGCTGGTCCACTTGGTAGGTGTGGAGTTCGGATCCACATGGGGCACCAGATGAGGAAGGACACTAAAAAGAAATCCCACACTAGCTCAGATTTAGTATAATAAAAGGCTATTTATTTAGGGATAGACACATAAATAAAAATCCTTGGCACTAACAGCAAACAGGAACCGAATCACACTGTCGGAAGAGAGGCCTGACGTGCACTTTACATTGGCACATATTGTATAAGAAGCCATGCCCATGTGTGGGGGTATCTTAAAGGTTACTGGCTGTAGGAATTCCTACAGCAATATCATGATAGGTAATGCATGCCCTGCACTGACTGCACGGCCAGGAAGTAGAGACTTGGTAGCCAAGAAACCTATGGTAGACCAAACATAACTAGTAAAAATATACTCAATGAAATGATTCTTAATGATATTCTGCTTTACACATAGATCGTTGCTTGGTCCAGTCTTTATCAGGAGGGAGTGCAGAGACCCACAGTCAGACATTTTGCAGAGAGAGAGAGAGAGAGAGAGAGAGAGAGAGAGANTCAATCATTTCAAATCTTTTTAATACTGTCTTTTGTAAAGCCTGAATCTCCTGGTATATCTGTCTGTCTGTCTGTCTGTCTGTCTGTCTGTCTGTCTGTCTGTCTGTATCTATCTATTTATCTATCTATCTATCTATCAATCGCTCATCTATCTATCTAGATATAGATATATAGATATAGATTTCATTAAAGCATTTAGCCTGTGGTCCTCATTTTGCTCATGTGATTCCAAGGTCTGAAATTTTTCCTTTAACGGTAACATGTCATTCTTGGACATTATTTGGATAGTGTGCAGATTACCATCCTGAAGAGATACTCTATCTGCTAACCTATCATAACTTTTTAACAAATTTTGATTGTCAAATTCAATAGTATAAATTCTTTCAGATATTTCCTTAGTATCATTTGACATAGATTCAATTTTATCTGTCAAATTAATGTTACCCTTTCCAATAGTATTAATTTTTTTCAGGTAACTTTTGATCTTCAATGATATTATTTCTGTCAGCTAGCTGTTCATTAGTCTGTAAAGACTGCATCATTTCTAAAAGTGCCTCATTCATGGCTCTATTATCAAATCATTTTCTTAAGGATACAATATGAAGAAAAAAACAGAGTCCCAATATCCAATAAATGGATGCATCACCATAACCATATAAACCATTGCAGAATACAATCCGTAGTGTTAGAAACAAATACTAAAATTCTCTATGGTAATATTGTTTGCCATTATATAACTTTCAAGATTATTTATTTATTAATTAATTAAGTATATACCTGATATGAGGTCTGGTAAATTATTTTAGGTGTAATAATCTTTATTGTCCAGCAGGTGTTGTGGTTGCAGTTGCGAATAGCAGAGGTGCAACTGGTGGCAATACGAAATGTTCTGAGTTGCTTTTTTTTTTTTTTGCCTTAATGCTGGTTAAATACTGAGAAATAAGCTTGCTTGACAAATTAAAAGCAATTAAATCAATTCCGTACATGGAGCAAGAAGCCCAGAATTCACAGGCAAGGAGCACAAACCGGAAGCTGCGCAAGTCTCATGCTTCAGGGAACATGGGAGTGTGTGGGGGGGAGAGGCTTGTACATGCACTTGGGAAATTTTCCAGTCACTGCATGCAGTTAGCTCCGCTGTGGTGGGGGATTTACAAAAACCACTTAGTAAGTAAAAGCAAACCAAGCGGGCAGGAGTGGGAAACTTTCTGGGCTTTGGACCAGTTAGGCTTTTAAGCTGGTCCACTTGGTAGGTGTGGAGTTCGGATCCACATGGGGCACCAGATGAGGAAGGACACTAAAAAGAAATCCCACACTAGCTCAGATTTAGTATAATAAAAGGCTATTTATTTAGGGATAGACACATAAATAAAAATCCTTGGCACTAACAGCAAACAGGAACCGAATCACACTGTCGGAAGAGAGGCCTGACGTGCACTTTACATTGGCACATATTGTATAAGAAGCCATGCCCATGTGTGGGGGTATCTTAAAGGTTACTGGCTGTAGGAATTCCTACAGCAATATCATGATAGGTAATGCATGCCCTGCACTGACTGCACGGCCAGGAAGTAGAGACTTGGTAGCCAAGAAACCTATGGTAGACCAAACATAACTAGTAAAAATATACTCAATGAAATGATTCTTAATGATATTCTGCTTTACACATAGATCGTTGCTTGGTCCAGTCTTTATCAGGAGGGAGTGCAGAGACCCACAGTCAGACATTTTGCAGAGAGAGAGAGAGAGAGAGAGAGAGAGAGAGAGAGCAAATTGGAGGTCCATATTAAGTCACTCCCCTTGCAGAACAGAAGAGGAGGGGTCCGTGGAGTTGCAGAACACCAGGAGAACATGGAGAACATGGCACACTGAATCAGCTAAGAGAGCTCACAAAAACTGAATTCCAAAGAACAAGGCCTGCATAAGTCTGAGCAATGTCCTCAGCATATAAATTACATCTCTTAGCTACGTATATTGTGGGAGTCCTAGAAGTGTGAACATGTACATCAAAGACTCATTTGTCTGGTCTTGAGACTCTTTTTTTTTTCCTTTTGGGTTACCTTGTCTAGACTCTATATGAAGGCTTTTGCCTAGTCTTATCACATATTGTTTTGTCCTGTTGACTGTTTTCTCTTGGAAGCCTGCTGCTTTGAGAAGAGGAAATGTTGGAAGAGTGGGACTGGGGAGAGGGTAGGTAGAGAGGGAAATTCGAGGAGTGGAGGGAGGAGAAATTGTGGTCAGGATGTAATATGAGAGAAGAATCGATTTTCAATAAAGATAAAACATATGATAAAGGGACAAAAAAAAAGGTACGGGAAGAGAACTGAAAGAAATACAGTAAAACAAGTAGATGTTTATTTCTCTCTAAACAGTTCAAGTATAATTACTGAAATTTATAAAAAAGGAAATTCTAAAACCTTAAAAAATATGTAGGCTACTGACATTGAGTGACTCCCTGATTTTTAAAAGAAGTTGGTAAACAAAAGCTGTCTGAAAACCAACATGATGTGGTTGCAAGCACTGAACAACATTACATATTTCAGAAAGGCACATTTCACTGTGTGAAAATGTCACACGTGATAACAGTCAGATTTGTCTGTATCTTCTGTCTTATAAACCTCAAAATTTAGACTGATACACAATCATTGCTGATGTTTACTGTTCAATCACACATTTGATAACTCTGTCATGTTATTTTCTACTGACTGAAATAGTCATCCTTGTATTGCACTTACTTCAACCTGTTATTTCTAGATAAGTACAGAGTTAGATGATTCGGACTTAACCTAAAAGGAAGTAATGTTATAGGTTCTACATGGGGATGGAATGATGGGTAAAATTCTGTGGTATAGCTTTCACAATCCCGAAAGTTGAAAGCCAAACTCCTTCAATATGTTGTCTCTAGGTACTCAATCTAGCAGATAAGCAATTCCTCGACCATATAGAACCTCTTTCCTACCATTTATGGTCCCTGATTTGCTTTGGCAAAGGCTGTAACTTCTTTGCCATATTTTAATTCAGTTTCTTCTGAGAAGAACTTGCTGTGGAATATCTTCTGTGAAACTACAAATAGAGGTTCTCTCCCAGCAGCTATCAGATGTCAATAGCTCCTTACCTAGGGATGGGAACTTGGCTTCATACCTATCTCCCCTTAATCTAATAGAGAAGACAGGAGAGTTTATGCCAGGATTTTTCAGCACAGGACACTATGAACAAGACTGTTGTCATGCAGGTGTTAAGAAAAATTGCACATAAGATGTCATGATACAAAAATAGTTCGGCACTGCAAAGGACACTATAAACCAAGTACACAGGCACACTACAAAATGAGAAAAAGGTTATGCCATACATGTGACATATGGTTAGTGTATGGAATTGAATAATGATGTTTAAACAAAAATAGGGCACAAAAAAAGAAAAGGCTTAAAAATGGACACAAATGACTGAGAAACATTTCAAAATGTTTTTATATCTCTAGTCATCAGGGAAATGTAAATTAGAACTATTTCACCATTTCATCTTCCTTCAGTCAGAATGACTAAGAATAATTGAAAAAATTAAAAACTCACTCTGTGGATCAAATAGAACAATTATTCTCTGGTGACAAGATTGCAGACAGGAGCTGCCACCATGAAAACCATTATAGTTGTTCCTTAAAAAGCAAAAACAGTGTGTACCATATAATCCAGCAATGTCGCTGTTGAACACACACACACACACACACACACACACACACACACAAAGTCTTCATTCTACTACAGAGATATTTGTTGATGTGTTCATTGATGTTCTACTCACAATAGCCAGGCAATGGAAAAAGTCTAGATGTCCATCTACTCATGAATGGATGAGGACAATATGGGATATTTATACAATATAATGGTATTTTGCTTTTAAAAATATGAAATTCTCAAGTAACGGGATGGATATGAAAGCAATCGTGCTGAATGAAACCCTGAAACGCAAACATCACATTTTTGCTCATCTATGATTGTCAGCTTTGAATCTGCAGTTAATGTGTACCATCTGGAAAACCTGTAGAAGTCATGAAATTCATAATGGTCTATGCATGCTGAACTTCAAGGAAGAGGAGATAGAGAACAGTGGTAGAAAGGGTTAAAAGCGGATAATAGAATGGCTAATTTTCAATGGATTTGGCGTGTGAGGCATGGGTAAAGTCTTCAAATATTTCAACTTTTTTTATCTAGTACAATGCCTGTAAATAAATAGAATCAAGTACCTATTAATTAAATAAATAACAATAATATTATGTGAATCATTGCATTAGTCACCTTTCTATCATTATGGCTAAATATATAAAATAGTTAATTTACAAAGAGAAAGGGAGTTTTTTTTTTCTCCTGATTCAATCTATAGTTGCTTGGCCTTTCAGCTTTGAGTCTATTACAGGACAGCATATCATAAGTGGGGCAGCACCAAACCTGTGTGAAAGAAGTCAACAGAACAAGAAGGGGCACAGTACTCAAATGTTCTAATGAGTTCCTCCAAAGAATTTTCAGCAATGTTCACACTAATACACCACTATTTATCAACAACAGCATTTTGAGATCCAAGTTTTCAATAATCATCCACTGGAGAACATTCAAGACCTAATCTACAGCAGATTCTTTTACAACATTTAAAATCAAGTTATAAATTATATGTAATGAAATGCTAAACATTTGAACTGCTTTCTTATTTATCTTGCTAATGTGTTCCTTTCAAGTGTTCTAAAAATGTTTTCACTCAATTCTGCAAGTTAAATTGTTGTTACTATAGCATTAGTGTTTATTGACATATCCATTTGTATGTGCTTGTGTGTTTATTTCCTTCTAATGTATTATATTTTATTGATTTCCTAGGAATAATTCTTGGAATCTAACCTAGAAAAAATTGAGTTATAGGCAACAAAGCATTTATATGTCATTTCCCCTTATAAGATAGGGTTTTCTGTGAGATTTTTATGAGCTTTTAAGTAGTACTGGTAAAAAGTTTTCAATCTCCTTATATTGAATCTCCAAATTTATCAGGATTGCAATGACTGTGAACCTTTTTTTTTGTATCTGTTGAGGTTTGCTTTCTTACCACATACATGGTGAGTTTTAGAGAAGGTTTCATACGATGTCTAGAAGGAGAAATATTCTTTTGTGTTTGGGTGGAATGTTCTGTATATGTCTGCTAAGTCCATTTGTGTCATGACCTCTGTTAGTTCTCTTATTTCTTTGTTAAGTTTCTGTCCGGTTGACCTGTCCATTATGGAAAGTGGAGTATTGAAGTCTCCTACTAGTAGTGTGTGAGGTTTGTTGCACAACTTAAACTTTAGTAATGTTTCTTTTATGTGTGTTCCCTTGTATTTGGGACATAGATATTCAGGATTGAGACCTCATCTTGATGGATTGCTCTTGTTATGAGTATAAAGTATCCTCTATCTCTACTGATTGATTTGAGTTTGAAATCTATTTTGTTGGATATTAGGAGAGCTACACCTGCTTGTTTCTTAGGTCTATTTGATTGGAAAAATATTTTCCCAACCCTTTACTCTGAGGTAAAGTCTGTCTTTGAGTTTGAGGTGCGCTTCTTGTATTCAGCAGATTGATGGATCTTGTTTTGTATTCATTCTGTTTACCTGTGTCTTTTTAACAGTTGAACTCATTGATATTAAGAGATATTAATTGGCCAGGCAGTGGTGGTACATGCCTTTAAACCTAGCACTCAGGAGGCAGAGGCAGACAGATATCTGTGATTTTGAGGATAGTATGGTCTACAAGAGCTAGTTCCAGGAGAGGGTCCAAAAACTACAAAGAAACACTGTCTTGGAGAGAGAGAGAGAGACTCTCTCTCTCTCTCTCTCTCTCATTAATGACCAGTGATTGTTAATTCCTGTTATTATTTGTTGTCAGTGTTTGTATGTTTCCCTTCTTTGTGGTTTGCTGGTGTGAGGTTATGTTACCTTTGTTTTTGTGGGTACGGTTAGCTTCCTTAGGTTGGAATCTTCCTTCTAGTAGTTTATGTAGGGCTGTGTTTGTGGATAGGTCTTGTTTAAATATGGTGTTGTCATAGAATATCATGTTTTCTCCATCAAAGGTGACTGAAAGATTTGCTGGGTAAAGTAGTCTAGATTTGCATCCATTGCTTATTAGTGTCTGAAACACATCTGTCCAGGATATTCTGGCTTTCATGATTTACATTGAGAAGTTGAGTCTAATTCTGATAGGTCAGCTTTTATATGTTACTTGATCTTTTCCATTTGCAGCTCTTAATATTCTTTCTTTATTCTATATGTTTTACATTTTGGTTATTAAATGGTGAGGGATGCTTTTTTTTTGGTCCAATCTATTAAGTGTTCTGTATGATTCTTGTACCTTCATAGGGATACTGATGTAGGTGTGTCTTCTGTCTATGTGTTACCTTTCATTGGTCAAATAAAGAGACTGTCTTTGCCTTTGATAGGACAGCAGCTTAGATAGGCGGAGTAGACAGAACAGAATG
>LOEQ01002824.1:206968-244450 GCA_001685075.1 Bramus lutescens | reverse complement strand
ATTGGGGGGGATGGGAGGAAAATGGGAGGAGGTGGAAATTTTTAATAAAAAAAAAGTTAAAAAAATAAAGGAGGATTTTATGATTTTCCAATCTGGAGTTTTTGTATAGCTAGAGAAATGTGAATCTACAAAAGGAAAGAAAAGGAATCTCTGCCCAGTATTACCAGGATTATATTTTAAATTTCACATCAAGTTACTATTTCCTATTTTTCCTCTAAGTTGATATATTTGCTTTATCTCAATAGTAGAAATGATTTTTCATCCTTTTATGGTTAATCACCTGTTACCATTTTGACTTACTCCTCAATATCCTGTTCTGCAGCAACTAAACAAACTCAAACTGATATTGTTTTGTAATTGCCAATGAAAATAAACTCATGACTGGCAGTGGTGGTGCCTTTAATCACAACATTAGGGGGGCAGAGACAGGTAGATATTTGTGAATTTAAGATCAGCCTGGTATACAAAAAGAATTCAAAGACAGATTCTAAAGTGATAGAGAAACCCCAACCTCCCAAAAGTCACGCTAGGCAAGAATTTTCTAAACAACCAATAGATATTTTTAGCAATATCATTGAATGACATTCTAAAGAAATTATAAACAAACATTCTTAATGCAACATTTATTCTTGTATGCATATTCCTATTAAAATTAACTTATATTTTAGTAGATTGTGTTTATGAAAGAACATTTTACTTCAATGGGTATGATGGCCAAAGATTAAGTAAGAAGGAATATAGCAAGTTAGCAATACAGTATACAATTATTTGAAAACTGTATCTCTTGCTACTTTTTTTTTAAAATTTCACTCCTGTTACTTGTTTTTTCTGTGCATTCTTATTGTACTTTCAATTAATGCTCACAAAATTTTATATCTAGTCTGACAAAATTTCAGTATCATGCTTTTGACCTTTAAAGATAAAAGATTGGTATAACAGTGGAATCCTGCCATGCCAGATATATATGGGATAAGGTTAAAGAAAGTTTGAGCTAGTCTAGGAGGCAGATATATTAATACAATATGGGCTACACAGTGAGACCTTATTAAAGTACCATTTAAGTTTATTCTCATGTTTTTTAAAATAAAGACATTATTTATTTATTTATTTTGTATACAATATTCTCTCTGTGTATATGCCTGCAGGCCAGAAAAGGGCACCAGACCCCATTACACATAGTTGTGAGCCACCCTGTGGTTGCTGGGAATTGAACTCAGGACCCTTGGAAGAGCAGGCAATGCTCTTAACCTCTGAGCCATCTCTCCAGCCCCTCTCATGGTTTTCCTAAAAACTCTATTTCCTGGATTTAAAAAAGTCATAGATGCATGAAAATGTAAAGAGAGTTATACCTATATTTTAGTACATTCCATAACTTCACTCCATACTCAATCTTATTTGGAGAGATTTGTAAGCCTAATTAATGATTAACTGATTTCATTCTGTGTGTGATCCTCAATGTTATAGTGAAGTGGTATCAGGTGCTCCCTGGTAAATGATTCTCCCTGATTCCTCTAAAACAAATTATCAGTTGAATAAAATTGGGTTCATCAGCTAATGTACAAAGTAGACAAAAAAAAGAGCTAAAGAAGAAAAAAATGGATGGAATTAAAGTGGATAAAAAAGAAGAGGCTAAGTGTCTTCAGAAGGTACAGAGATACCTGAGGAGCCACTCTTTAAGAAGAGTAATATGAAATCTGCAGCATCAAAAAGACTCTTACATATTTGCCATTAAATTGCAGAATGCTACTGAGGATTAGCAAAGCTACTACATCTCAGTACTTAAAAAATCTCAAAACACAAATATGAAGATTTTTATTTAAAGAACAGGTTCTCAAATAGTGTTTAGTTTCTAAAGGGTCCAATGCTTTATAAAGCTAAGGTATTCTTGATGTCTAAGATGGAAAGGGTGAATCCATAGAAACAAAGGAAAAACATTATCCAAACACAGTTATATGTAATGATAGATTTCCACTTAAGTAAACAATCCTGAGTTAAGAGAGGTGAGTCATTCCGTTATGCTGATGTGCAGAATGGGATACCCACTTCCTGATAACTAGTTCCAGAGAATCCGGGGAGCACAGATGCAGGACTGTGTATTTTATGATCTTGTAAAGTCAGAAGACTAACCCAGACAAAACGACAGGTGTGCTGATTGAACATGAAACATACATTTGACAACGCTAAACAAACATATCTTCCTCCTATGCCCCACTGACTGTTTACTCAGTGAATTTTTTTTTTTGCTGCATGCTCCCTAAATTTTATAATCCAGTCCTTCTCAGTGAAGAAGGTTAGAAATCTAGCAAACTGACTATATATTTTTGGCCTCAGTTTATATCTTTTATTTGAATGAAATGTTTCCAAAAGACTCAGACAAAGCATTTTAAATTAAAAACAGATCATACTATTTTATTTTTCAACCAGCGCTCAGGAAGCTAAGGCAGGAGATTTTCCATGAGCAAGATCCCAACTTGGGCTACAAAGCAAGACAAAACCCTCAGTTCAACATTGATTTTTTTCTACCTAATTTTTCCATTTAAATGCTTCTTTACTTATCTGCAGACATTCCCATTGAACAAGTCTAACTGCACAATGTTCCGTATTTGAAAATGGTCTCTGTAGGTACATATATGGGCATACGGATAGCTTATAGATAGACATTTTTTCATGAGTTACATGTGGATTTACAGGATTCAAACATTTTCCACATATTAATGAGAAAATAAAATATATATTGACCCTTATAGTGACATATATTTAAAGCAAAGAAACAAAACACACTCATTGAATGTAATATGGGCAATGCTGAAGCTTATGTCCCTGATATACCGATGGCGTCAACTCGGCTGCCTAATACCTAGAAAAGTCAGGGGAATAATAGCACAGCTGTGGGTCAAAATCTTTTCCAGCAACCAAGGCAAGAACAATTAAAACCCTGGGATGTGAGGTGTCTGAGACCAGCTTTGACTAGGCTACCATTTATCAAAAGAAGAAAATAATGGATAAGGAAATAAGAGAATGCAGACATAAATGAAGATAATAAACAGAAGCATAGGATAGTATCAAGAGGGAGTTCCACTGAACCCTGAAAATTGCCCGCACTTAATTTCCATTTGCTTAAATACCCCGAACCCGAAAGGATGGAGTAAGATAAAAAACTGTATTAAAATAATAGAAGGAATGAACAGACCAGTTGAAGGATTATGGGCTACATTCATACTTAAACGTTCTGTTGCAAAAACAAGACAGTAATGCTCACACATTAGACCAAAACGTTCTGTACACAAACCACTCCCTAGATAGAATACATAATTATCTCCCTAAGGGAGTGGGGACCTTGTTGGATCCATACACTTTTGTTTGAGGTAGAAACAAAACTACTTCTTAATATCTGAAATACCAGGTCTGGGTATTAATCATACCTGTTATTTGAACCGCTGACAATAACTTTGAAGGAACAGGGGTGAGTTTAAACTCTCTTGCCTTTAGTCGGGGAAGAGTGGACCCAAGCCTATGGGCCCTGTCAGTGAGGAAGGATGTGTGCTTGGAAGGGAAGAGCTGAAACAATGGGTAAATATCCTGAGAATTTCCTCAGGCTTAGTTGGAAGTAAAAATAAAGGACATCAGTGGTGTTAAACACCTCACCCATTTTGCAGAAACAAAGTGGCAGTGCTCTTCATGATTGCCTAGCCCTCCACCTGCACACATAGAGATAGATGTATTGGAGCCACACATACAGACCATGTAGAGAGTTTTCTTTTATGCTTGCTGTTCTCTATGAATCACAGTTTGTCCAGGCTAAAAGCGTATCTATTAGCAAATCCCTATTTTGAGCATAATTTCTGAACTGTTTTTTACTTACTCAGTGGGAAACTCTTAAAATTAACTTGTTATTTCCCCAAACAAAAATATTCTCCATGTTTGAGAAACTGTATAGAATCTCTAAGTCTATAATTATTGACATGACTAGTAGTTTCTTTTTTATTATTACATAAAGGAAGTCCAATATCTTTATCTTTGTCTGTGAGAAGAAAAAAGATAGCAGACAATGATAGAGATGTGGCCAGTTATGTGTTTAAGACTACCATAAATGGTTTTCTTAAGTTTGATATTAAAATATGTAGGCTGATTAATTTCTAAGATCTATTAACTGATTTTAATCAAATGTGGTTTACATTTTAAACATGAAAGTGATTTTAGGATAATAAAGTCTGTGATTTATAATACTAATCATTAATTGCTCAAATCAGAAGAGGGAAAATGATCTTTCTGAAACCAATTGTTGACAATTTCACATTATAATGAGAGGGAATGAGTGAAAAATGGAACTAAGCAAAACCTTTTTAATGGGTTCAATTTGGTTTATATTCTTATGTCCAATCTTATTTGATCATTTCTCATTAAATATTTGCTTTAAATACAATAAAACAAAAACAAGACTATGTGTTTTACTAAGCAATTTTGCCACTTCATACTCTAAGGCATTAAACCAACATAGAGCTAAATGTCTCATTTTTTCTTATATCAGTACCATGAATTAGGCATTTTTTATATTCCCAAGTAATAGAATCTCTATTTGTCAAAGTAGTGGTTATGGAATTCAGAAAAGGGCAGTTTAACTCATAAGTGTTTCAATATTATAATATTTTCTTTTAAATAATTTTGAAAAAATTGTCCAGAAAGAAATATTTAATATTAATTGGTATCATATGCTGAACATCAAGCCTTTTTCTAGAATAGTATTTTCTTCTAAAAATAAGGGAATGTTAGTAGAGTAACAATATATTGACAAATCATGATGAACACAGGACACAGATTTATAAGTCAAATGTTATGCCTACAGTCAAATATTCACTTTCTAGTTTCTCAACTCTGGGACTTTTCAATGGGTTTCAGAATTAGTCAGTTATTCCACAAAATGGAAAAAGAAGAATTCAGGCAGAAGACATTACATGATCCTCAAGGGTGGAAATCCTGACTGAGCTTCTTAGGGAACCATATTTATCTAATAAAGACAGGAGTTTGTTCTTTCTGCAATCATCAAGGCTTAACAAATCTACAAGGAGAAAGAGGGATGTTTTATTGTTTCTTTGATGCCCAAAATGAGCAATACAAATTAATAGATTAATTCAATAGAATAAGTTGACTGGAGGGCACAAGTGTATATGCCAAGTCTAAGGGAGAAGTGTTTTCTTGTGATATTTTTTCAGATTGTTGCCAAATCTAAATAGGTCTAATTTAGATTCATTAACTATTTTGTGCTCTCAGCAATGTAGGGAAGTAGTAGATTGAAGTTTCTTATCTTCATTGTTGATGTCATGGTAAATGTTGTATCTTGTTCTTCTTTTGCATGAAATAAACAATGAAGAAAATAAAATTTGAATAACTAAATCGCCACATATAGTGTCGTTAGACCTTATCAGTTTATAGATTGCATAAAACAAACGACATAGCTCTTCAAGTAACAAATCTCCAGCATAATTTCTCTAGCTTCATTTATCCCATTGGTTTTTCAGGGACTCGTTTGCTAGACTTTAAATCAGACCTGCATTGCATCTTCTGGGGTTAAGAAAGATTTGGTCTAGTTATATTGCATCATTGTCATGCAATAATTGTAAGATTCTCTGTAACTGCAGGAAGAGATTAGTGACCAAAGTAATGAATGAAACAGCCAAAAATCAAGGTCTAAGAACTCAAATGATATTTTATTGAGAAAACACACACACGCATATGCACAGATTAATGGGGAGAAGGAGAAAAAGTGAAAAAATGATTTTCTAATTGGAAATGGGATCCAGCATCTAGAACCTGAATGTGTCATTATAAAGATAGACAGCAGACTGACTTCGTTTCTATTAAGAACTTTGATCACAAGCATAACATGAAACCACAAAAAGCCAGACACAGTATTTTTACATCTGAAATCTCAGCATTACTACAGCAAGATAGGATAGGGAGAGAAAGGACCACCTAGAGGCTTCTGGGCCAGATATTCTGAAGTATGCAGAATGATAGAAACTACAAGAAGAAACCCTGTTTCAACCAAACGCAAAACCCCAAACCCCCAAATTGTCCTCTGACCTCCTTACAAATGTTGTGACATGCACATACTGGCAATCACACACACACACACACACACACACACACATATACGCACATTGATAACAGTAAAAAAATAACATGTGAAATTTAAAAACTAAAAAGAAATGCAAGTTGAAGTAAAATCATGCATCACAAAAGTTACATTTCCAACACTGATAAATTCAAATTTACATTTAAATGCATGTTTTCTTCTGATTCCCTGAATGGTCAGAATGAGCTGAGTAATTTTATTGAACCACAAAACCCTCCTTCTGGAAATAATTGACGAACAAAGCTTATATGTTACAGAACTTAAACCTGCCTCCACTAACAAATACAAGCAGCTTATTCATGCTAATACTGGCTCTCACAACTTCCTGACTAATAGAAAGGCTTCACCTCCTTAAAACTTAATGTGCTGTATGTGGATTCCGAATTCATGAGCAATTACTTTCAAGCTGAATTTTTTCAGCTTGTTAGTGATAGCATGTGCTAACTCCAGCATCTCAATGTCTAATTCTCTTCAGATTTTACAATCTTTCTTTATTATCCTTATCATTATTTTATTTTATTTTCTTCTTTTTGTCAGAATTGAATGAGACGTAGATGTTATGTATTATAAAATTATGTACTATAATGATGCCCATGAGAAAATGGATTTTCATGAAACAATGTATTTACCATCTGTGTAATTTAAGCATATTTTTGAAGTCAACCTTCCAGACATTTCCACAATTAAGTACAACTTCTCACTTTCCAAAATTATGTAGTAATATATTTTAATGCATATTTGTACTAACTAGCACTTAAAAATTATTCCAATGGAATGATAATGAATTAGAGACCTATGAGATAAATATTTGCATCTTATCATTTTTAAATAAAACGGTAAGAAAGAAAAAAGTTAGAGAATTCAAGTAATGTTTCATTTCACATAGACTATTTGGAAATTTGCCTGACCTCTTGTTTTTATTTATTTAAATTAACAGCAACAGCAGTCATTGCCATCTGGCTCCCAAGCACAGTGAATTAGTTAAGGAAACAAGAAGGGGAGAGGACTTCATAATATTACTTAAATAATTTAAAATAACTCACTTAGTGATAGTGTGAAAAATAAGTCATTTGAGTTTATAGACCCAAGAATTTATGCCTATGGGTCAAAGATCTGGGTTTAACTAGAGTTGCATATTTAGAAACTTTTTTTAGTCATGGCCTCCCTGCGTGTAAATGCACCCTCCCACGAAGCTCAGGATTAGATACGCTGGGCTGGCCCTAAGTCCTGTGCAATGAGGTATAGACGCTAACTCAGTTAGTGAAGTAACCAGGCTATCTTAAAGTATAAACAATTATATTTTTATTTATTATAATGGTAAACTCATAACACAGGAGTGGAAAGTCCAGACTCTCCTCTGTGTCCGTGGAATCACACAGAGAGAGAGCACCTGGTCCATGCACACGTTTTTCTCTCTCGGTCCCAGAAAGCCACACCTCATGCTTGGATACCCCTCTTAAAGATAATTGGCTAACAAGATTTCCCAATCAACGAGGTGAGATAATTTTTTTGTCTTTGGTCGCTCAGCTCAGATGATAAAGTTTGTTACTAGTTTCAGTTTTTCTGTATTTGAGACTACATATTAATCTAACTTGAAATAATATTCTATATAATAATACAGTCTGTCAAAGCATCAGAAGACTATACTCATTGCCGACTCTCTGATAAGTCATTAAAAGTTTTCCATTTACTTTGAAATGTCTTGAATCACTCATGAAAGGTGACGCTAAAAAGAACAATTTCAATAAGTCATTGAGTTCTCCCAGCCTGCACATATGTTTGGCAGTACAGGAATATTGCTCTCTACCATCTGTGTAGAATAAAATTTGGAATTTTGTTCAGGGTCAGTTAAAAAGTATTTAAAGTCTAATGTGTATCTAGGCTTTGATTCTTGCTCTAAAATCTGGTTGTACGCTGCTTGGAATTTGAAGTGGCTGCCCAAAAATCTTTTCTCCTGCATGGCTGGCATTTGTATTAATAAAGTCCCCAAATCAATTCCTTTTCATGGTAATTGTTTGCTTCATTTTTACAGCAATCTAAATCTAACAGCATTTCATATGGTTCCTTTTGAATATATAGCATGATGGAGAAATTATTTAAGAATCCGGGAAAATTGTTAGATGCACCAAGTAAAGTCTGTAACATTACTGTGAGATGGCTGTACTCTGATACTTTTTCTTAGTGTAATCATTTAAGGCCCACCATCTCTCACAATCAGTACGATCAGGTATCAGAGCATAAAACTATTCCATCACTATTAAAATATTACTGTATTGGTAGTGTAGGTCAAGATTGTGACAAAACACAGTAGGTCACAAAAATCACACACTCATAATAACATCTGATTTTTTATATAGTAGCAAATAAGTTTCTACTTTGTGAATTGCACTAGGTACGTACTTGGGGAAGAGAGCATCTGAAGGGAAGAAGGCCTATCTGTTCAGGATATGTAAGTACAAAAGGTAGTACATATAACAAGCAATCTTACATTCACAGAAAGTACCTAGGGATGCTTCTTCTCAGATTCAAAGCTGATCACAGACAATAGTATTCGAGAATATTTGGTGTCTTCCCATGTATACATAGTCTTACAGCAACATGACACTTTCCAGTTTCCCAACCATCACCTCTGGCATCTTAATACCTGTATGTTCTATAGTGTAAATACACTAAATTTCTTTTTTTTTTTGAATTAGACTTTCTTAAAACTTTTCTCAAATTTTCTCTGGTAAAAATTCTCTATCTAGGATTTTTTTCTTTCATTTTAGAGAGAGAACGTGAAGTTTATTAATTGAATCCTTGGCTTTTGAAAATTCTAACTTAGAACATAGAAGATCCTTGGGCCTTAATGGTTAGATCAACACCCATAGATAAATGGATACTGCATACAATGAATGTGGAAAGATTGATATAGAACTGAAACTTGGGTAGATGAAGCGATTTCCAATGGTATAAGAAGACACCAAAATTTCAAATGTTTCAATTGTGGAATAATAGGATGTCTAAGAAAGGACTGTAGACAAGGTATTCCTAAGAATAATGTCTCCTCTAGGGGTGGCAAAAATAGGAGGACTAAGCCTTCTTATAAATGTAGGAGGTATAGCAAAGGCCGACATTGGAATAATGAATGTAGGTCAACAAGAGACAGAAAAGGCAATGCAGTACCACCAGGAAACTCCTTGGGGGGCCTCTTGAAGGTGCCAATGTTAAACAAGGCCGTCATTCCCAGTCACTGTGGAAAACATGTCTCACCAGGAATATAAAACAATCCAGTACCACTGTCAAATAAAAAAAAAACTGCTGTTCTGGAGGATGAGTTAAAAACTCCAGTAGGAAACCAGAAATGCATATTTTAGAAGACTTCTATAAATGATCAAAGACGAAATCTAAGAGTGCATTAAATGATATTGTAATTGAAGAATTACTAGACACAGGTATGGATATGACTATTATTACTCCATTATCTTGGCATCTAGATTGGCCTCTTCAAGAGGCAGATATTTAATTGCTAGGCATTGGGATTCTAGCTCAAGAAAAACAAACCATGAGGTGGATTCGATGCATAGGGCAAGAAGGACAGAAAGAAAGGCTGAGGCTAAATGTAGCTAATATTGCAGTGAATTTATGGGGCTGTGACCTAGTGTAGCAATGGAATACCCAAGTTAACATTCCTGCAGTCCCAGAAACTCATGTTTCTGGGGAAGATACTATAAGATATTATAGACAAAGTAAACTAGGAATTCTGCACAAAAACACAAAGCAACTAGCAAACCTTCGGAGGTATTAACAGCCTTGCCCTTAAAATGGTTAGCTGAGAAGCCCATATGGGTTAAACAATGGCATTTAATGGAAGAAAGACTGCAGGCCTTAGAGCAGCTGGTACAGGAACAACTAAGATGCTCACCGTATTGGAGAATCAACCAGCCCCTGGAGTTCTCCTGTATTTGATGTTGCAAAGAAATCTGAAAATCTAAGAACTGTCAACAAGGTTATCCAACCACCTATGGGCCCTCTATAGTCTGGAATTCCTTGCCTTCTATAACACCAAAATGATGGCCTCTTATACTTATTGAGTTAAAGGATTGTTTCTTCACTATACCTGTACAAGGGTTTAAAACACCTTTGGTGTTCACTTACCAAAGTTCACAGTCTGTGTCTAATGGTTCAGACAGTTTTTCTCTTCATTCCCTTGCTTTCACCTTTGTTTGGGAAGCTGACTTCATATATTGTAATTGTTTAGAGAAATGTTCCTCCTTCAGATCAAACTTTAGGTCTGTATGGTGTGCTTCCTAATATAGTGTCTACACATGCTTTATAAGAGCAGTTTCATGCAACTGAAGGAATCTTCATGCCATCAGTGTAAAAGCTGTCATGTCTGTTAGATTGACAGCTCCAGGACCACTCCTGTTCATAAATGCACAATTCATCCTCAGCTTCCATGGTAGAATGGCTTTAGAATCTCCTTGGTGCCTATATTTGGATAAACCTAGGAAAGTTTTCTGCATAATCTATCACTCCTTTTTCTGTCCTCAGAAAGAACATCACTGGTCAGCTTAGATTACTTCTCCCTCTTTTTTACTGTACTTATAGTAAGAAGTGAAGATGAGAAAAGGTCTAGTCTCCTAGGGTTGAAATGGGCCAGGCAATATTGGAATAGACCAAAATGATATCTTTCACTTGTAAAAATTGAGGGTCTTTAACAGATTTTTAAGTTACTGCAGCTAAAAACTTGGAATTTAATAGAATGAAATTATTGCATATACATATAAAATAGTAGCCATAAATGGACTTACATGACTTAAAAGATCCTCCAAGGAATTTCTGCATAACATGCTGTGTAAAGAATTTTATAAAATCATTAATTCTTTGTTCTAAGTGAACATTGGCATGTTTACTGATTCTACAATAATATGATTGTTACCTGGTAGAATTAAGTTGGTTGCTTTTCTCCAATGAAGCTGATTATGGTCAGAATAGACACACACACACACACACACACACACACACACACACAAGACAAATGCCTAGAGACAGCCAAGAAGCTCTTTCCAAATAAATTAAAACTCAGATTATTGCCAAGAAAGAATGCATTCTTGACCAAAAACATCAATAAACTTCTCTGCTAATGCATAAAACAGTGGTAATGAAAGGAAAGGAAAAGGCCAGACTGGGAGAAAATGTGCACAATATGTCCAATTAAGGTAGAACTTATGTGTAAATCCTAAATAACTCTGGAAAAAGGAGCAATGAATACACAAAGTATTTGAACTGGCATCTCACCAAAGAAAATAAAAAATACAAGAGAATCTTAGAGGTGTAACTCAGTGATAGAGACTTGATCAGAAAACACTAGGCCTTGGATTCAATTTCCATTATCAAAAATTCATAAAATAAAACAATACAACCCTAGGTAATTGCTAATCAGTGAGAGACGTTGAATTCTATTCATTCCAATGCGACCTAGGGCATCAACTACATTATGGATGAGGCCACATGCCTGGAAAGATTAACCAACAGATACTGAACTACACAGTTGTGATGGCTAATCTTACCTTTCAGCTTGACCACATGTGGAATCAGCTAAAACACAAGCTTCTGGGGACACCTATGAAGGATTTTCTTCATTGGATAAATTGAGGTGAGGAGACCCTCTCTAAGTACCAGTCACGCCATTTCATGGTGCCCTACCTCAAATAACCACTGGAAACTGGCTTTTCAGTCAGGAGACATCATGGCTTGAACTACTCAGAGCATAGCCACTCTAATGAATCTCATACATACATGCATACATACATTTATATACAAACAGAAACACATATGCATGTATGTATGTTGTATGTTACCATAAAATTAGTTACTTTTATTTTAAAGAGCCCTGATGAATGCAATAGTTTTTCTTTCTTTGTTTTTTAGGGGTTTTGTTATTGTTTGCCTGGCATCTTGAGGGGTGATTTTTCTTTGTTTGGGGGTTATTGTTTCTTTTGTTTTGCTTTGAGAGAAAGAAAATATGAAACTCAGTGGGTAGGGAATTGGGGATAATATGGAAAGAGTTGAGGGAAGGGTGAACATGATCAAAATAAACCCTACAGAATACTCAAATAATGAATATATTTGAAAAGAAAACTCTTCCAGCTTGCACTCAGCACTCAAATTCAAAGTATATATTATCCAGGGTTCTCCAGAAAATTAAACTAGTTTGAAATCAATTTTTTAACTCAAGGAGATATAATATCTTCATTATATTTAGGTCTTCAAGTATTTAGAACAAACCCACTCAAATCAAGCAAGACTCGCGATTTATTCTGAGTCTCAGAATATAAATGTTAATCTCATCTAAAACTATTCTCATAGAAAAATTTATAAGAGCAATTCAATAGATCCATCAAATTCAACATACATTTAAAAGTCACATACACTTTTCAGGAAATAATTTTATAATGGAATGGTTCTGCACCATACAAGGAATGAGGAGAAAGCAGCAGATTTTACCTGAAAAATATTATTCAAGACCTACTCGTATGCTTTTTATTTAGGAAAAAAGTCAATGCACCAAACATAAAAAGAGTACCTAAGACATAGGCAATATTAATCAATTCATGTTATTAGGCATGAATACTTTGAATAATTAAGATCATTTACCACAAACTGAGTCTTTATGGCATATTTGCTGTGAGGCAGCAATCCAATATTCAACATATATCTAACAGAGACCTGTCACATGCAAGTGCAAATCTTTCATTAAATATACATCTCAGAGTATAAGTTACTATTGTCATCAATATTTATCATATTGTATGACAAATAAAAAATAAATGAAATACCTTTTAATGACAAGAAACTCTCTATAGACAGCAGCTATTCTTTAAACATTTGGCTTTGATATTAATTCCTGGCCTGCCCATATTGTACTTGTAAACTTTCATGAGAATAAAATATGTTGCCTAAATGTCAGAAAATGAGGAGATGTTTTGCTGTATCATATTGAAAAGGTTCTGTTGTCATCTAATCCAATTGGACAATTATTTATTGGAATATCATTCCTGATTTGTCATGTCTCTATTAAAAGCTGTGGCTGGCATGCGGTATTTATTTTGATAAGAAAACTGTGCTCAATAAATAAATGTGAGCAACCTTAGTAGAACATAAGCAATACCTGGTCACTATGGAACATTTTAGAGTGTGTTTTATAATTGCTTAAGCTGAAGAAAGAATGGGCAGAAAAATCAGGCATTAGACCATTTAGAAAAATGAAGAAGTTTGCATAAAATCACAAGGTCCAAGGAAACAAATGGTAAAGATATAAAAAGTGTTAAATTGCTCAGTAACTATATACATTTGATAACAGTTTGCAACTGGATCAGCCTGTGACTCATTTCTTGTTTCCTATAGAAGGAATCAGTGAAATTTTAGCAAATCAACTTCAACAGACTGTGCAAAGTGTTTTACCCCATGGAGGTGTTTAAGGTGTCAGGCTTTTATTAATTACAAATGATGAAGAGAAGGCATGAAGTACTACATATGGAGGGCTGCAGAAACTGCCTCAAACTTAGTTTTATTCTTTGTTCTTATTGTTATTGTTTTTCCTATTTACTTTACACATCAACCCTATATTCTATTATTGCCCAAATGTTACCTATAAAACAACTAGGACTCAGTAGAGCTCAATAACTCAGAGATCAGTAGAAGAACTAAGGAAACCATGCCCCAAGCCTACACTGGGTTTCTCCAGAATGCCTCTTGGTTAGGAACATGCTTTACATTATTGTTCAAAGAGTAAAACCTAAAAGTGCATTTTACCCAAAAGATAGAAAAAAAAGCCTTCATCCTCCAATATAGCTTTCTATTGATCTATATTATCAATATAATATATAATAATAAGTCTATATATAGAATTAATGTATATATAAAATTAGACTCTCTATATAGATAATTCGTCCACATATACTTTCTCTCTCTTTATATATATATAATATATATTAGACTAATATATATATTAGTCTAATATAATATATGATATATAATATATGATAATTAGTCTATAGTCTTTAGCTTTAGCTCTTTCAATATCTGTATATATATATATATATATGACTGATGTCATCTCTGCTGTTCCATAATGTGTGAGAAAAGAGAGCTTAACATTGGAGGTTTAAAAACCACAATGAGAATTCTAACACTGAACTACCAATTTACATGGCAAGTAGAAAAAGACAAGATCTCCTGAGTAAATTGGGAGCTTTGGGATCATGGGAGAGGGGTAGAAGGGGAGGAAGAGAAAGGGAGGGAAGTGGAGAAAATATATAGCTCAATAAAAACAATTAAAAAAAAAACAAAACAAAAAGAAAGAGAAAAAATCGTGAATGATCCAACATATACATCTGCATAAAGTCCTCATGAAATGGACCCTATAGAGCACAACCATATTTTGATAGACCTGCCAGGATACATTAGCTACAAAGCATTTGTCAGGACTCACCTACTGACCTGAGTAGTGACTTGACTCAACATTATCCATCTGGAAGCTGAAATGTGTCTGCCAAATACAATGGTCAGAGTTTTGGCAAGGTTGAAATTGAGCTGTTCTTTCAAATGGAGCCTTGTTAAGAGGTTCATTTACCTCCTAGGTCTAGTACCTTGAATGTCTCAGTAATGACATGCTTAGCTGGGTGGAAAATACATAGACTTTGGAGCTTTACACAGTAGAGTTTGAATTGATTTCATCACCTAATAGTTTGTCAATTACAGTGCCTTTTTCAGGTTCAGATTCTGTTAAATGTACGAAGTTGGAACAATGATTTGACTCTGACTGAGTTGTTTTAAGCTTTGGAAATAGCACCCTTGGATGCAAGGATGAAATGTTTACTGAGTTTCACAGTTGCTCAGCAATACATAAAGTTTTTTTATTTTTAGAAATTATCTACATTGGAAAAAGTACTGCCTTCCCTAGATACTATTGTTATCCCAGCTGTAAGGATGAAGTATAAAGTTTAGGGCAATGCAATTGCTTACATTTGGTAAAATTCCGTGTCTGGAGTGTTATTTAGTGTCAGCATTCTCTCCCAATTGTCTAAGATTCACATGAATGAAAACCAAAGAGACCTTATACTTGAAATCAGAATAAAATGTTCAAAAAGGAAGGTAGGGGCTATCTGATAGGAAACTGGCTCTTATCTTGACCCACTTTGATGTTACCATGCTCCACTACTGTGTTGAGTCTATATCTAGCATGAATACTTTGAATAATAACATGTTGGGAATTTCCAGACTTCCAAGTACTGTTGCTTACCTAGATTCAACCTCTACCTATTAGGACAGTGATGTAAATTGGCATAAGGACTTTGCCTTCATATAATATTTCCATTACATGTGGTGTGACAATAGCTATATTCCTCAACTTTACTAAATATTTTATATTAATGAAAGACATGGCAACAGGCAGCATAAATTCACATTAATTTAAACATTGCTTTAAAATATGTTTGTGAATAAATTTGGTAAATAAAATATAGCCATGGCAATAAAAATGCCAACAAATTATGCAGGAATGGTTTGCTAACCTAAATAAGAGAAGCTTATATAGTAAAACATGTAACTGTTAACACCCATGTAATCGACTCTAAGATCATTTATCATCAAATACACATGCATAAGGCAAAGAATCGTTATTTTAGATAATTCAGTGGCCGCTACTTGAGTGATGACAGGATCAATGATGAGAAAATAGATTAAAGACATTTTCTAGTCTCTGAACACATAACTGACATAAATTTCAGTATTAACTAATATATTAAATGTAATTTTCATTTTACACCTAGTTAAAACACTATTCAAGTGGAACAATTTTGCCTCAATCCCAAATATTAAATATACAGGACATTTATTCTTAAATATCAGAAAGATCTTTAAGATGGCCAGTGTGATTTTTGCTCATTAGTATGTCTGAAGAGTATAGGTAGTAGTCTCTTGTTAGGTTCACTCATTAGTTTATCTATTGAGAGATGAATTTGCTATGCAGCTAAGATTAGTCTCAACCACAAATTCTTATTTGAAATTCATCATGCTAGAACTGAAGCTTTGTGTCATTATTTATAGAAGTAAATGGACTTTATGTTATTCCACACTATTGTCACTGGAGTGAGGTTTAACTCCACATAATGTTGGAGTCTGAAGTCCTCATGGAAGGGAAGTTGGGATGGAGGATGAGAAGAATCAGGACGAGTGGAGTATGAAAATGAGGAGCAGTGGAGGATGATACTATGGAGGAGTCGAGGTTGAGAATTGGGGGATTGGAGGATGAGAACCAGAGGAGTGGAGGATGAGAATCAAGAGGATTGGAGGATGACAAGCAGAGAAGTGGAGGACAAGAAGCATAGAAGGGGAGGATGATAATCAGGAGTGGAGGAAGAGAATCAGGAGTGGAAGATGAGATTCAGGAATGGAGGATGAGGATCAGGTTTGGAGGATAAGAATCAGGAGTGAAAGATGAGCAACAGGAGTGGAGGACGACAAGCAGAGGAGTGGAAGATGAATATTGTAGGGTATGGAGGATGGAAATCAGGGAAATGTAGGATGAGAATCAGGGGAAATGGAGGACGGGAATCAGGGAAAATAGACGATGAGAATCAGGGAAACTGGAGGATGAGAATCAGGGAAAATGGAGGATGAGAATCAGGGAAACTGGAGGATGGGAATCAGGGAAAATGGAGGACGAGAATGAGGAAGTATTGACAACCAAACATGCAGTAATTACAACACTACAAAGGGGTTTTCTTGGTTGCTGCTATCAGAAATGACACATAGTTCATTGTTTCTGAGATCTGAAGTTTAATTAAAATCTGTATCTGAAATAGTGCATGAAATAAACTTTATGCTCACATAAGGGTGTGAAATAATAAGTAATCATCCAAGAAATTGAATTTTCCATGGTGAAGTAAAAAAAATGGTTATTAAAGTTATAAAATGTACCTGAGATCTAGATCACATTTACAGGGAAACATTTTCNCCCCCCATCCTTTCACAATGAAACATTCAGACAACAGAAAAGGTAGAAGGTTCTCTTAAAGTCATCTGGCTATTAAGTGAAAGGAAACATCTTGTCTATGTTTTCTAAATAATTTCTCCATCACATGCCATTAAGTATTTCAAGAATACTATAATTACTTCCAAATCTCCAGAATGCTGAAATCCTTTAACCCACCACTGCCCTCTTTCCCTGAAGCTCTGTTCTGACAGTGTCCTCTTGATATGGGTTTTGTGATCTCTTGTCTTGACAATTTTAACAATGAAAATGGCCCTACCTAATTCTTCTTTTTCTCTTTTTTCTTTATCATTTTTTATTATATATTAATTTTCTTTTTATTTTTTTTAATAAAAAATTCCACCTCCTCCCCTCCTGCCATTTCCCTCCCCCTCCCTCACCAGCCCTAAGTGCAGTCAGGGTTCCCTCACCAAATCCAGCTGGACTGGGAGACTACCTCGTACACTAGTTGGGTCTGAGAGACTTGCACGCTGACAATGAGGGCCGACTGAGAAGCCAAGGACAGTAGCACTGAGTTTTGATTCTACTGCATGGATGGGCTTTGTGGGAGCCTAGTCTGTTTGGATGCTCACCTTCCTAGACCTGGATGGAGCGGGGAGGACCCTGGACTTCTTTTTCTCTTTAGTCCAGTGAAGGCACTTTAATCACTAAGGAAAATCTGAACCTTAAAAGAAAAATGGGGCATTTACAGGGGAATAGGGTAAAATCAATCTTAGGCAGAAAGAACAAAATTTGGAACCATAAAGTTTCTTCAAAATTAATAGTTCTTGACTTGCAACTCTAATCAGATAATTTTCCTCATTTGCAACTCCCAACATATTGCAATTGTCAGAGAAATTGTCACAGTTTATCAGTGTTCTCTTTAAGAGCCCCCATAACATTGTCTGGTTTGTCTGTTGAGCCATTTTCTTTACTCTTTCAAGAGCAATTATCTATATGCTGACTTGACTGAATAGGATTTACACTTGTTTTTCATAATTTCTACTCTTATTTTGAAAGTTTTAAGAGATCAGTATGAGGATAGCAAATCAAAAGAAGGATTCACCCACCTGTTATTTGCATTGTAAATCAAAATGGATAAATATTTATTAGATAAATTCGTATTTTTATAGAAGTGAATTATGTCAATGTGAATAGTAGATGGTTCTACCTTTCCAAAACTGAAGGTTAAAATCACATGTACATATGGACTATAAAACACAATGTTAGGAATTAAGAAGTGGAGTTTTTTGGAACATGATTAACTTATGAAGGCTTCATGTTCATACATGAGCCGAGTAACCTTTATAAAAGGTATTGAAAGGAAATGTCTTATCTCTCCTGCCTGTGAGAAAAGTAAGGAATATCTTATAAAAACAGAAGAAATTCAAAATAGTAACTTGATCTTAGACTTCCTATATTAAGGAGAGCTAGCAGTAAATAGTTTATTGCAGAAACCGTGCCCAACTGACTAACACTTCCCCAAATAGTACTTGGTACCATGAATAAGCAGTTTTTATAACAGAGTCTTAAAATTATGGAAATGGCTTTAGAATTGGGTGGTGGGAAGAGTTGGAAATGTTTGGAGGTGAATGTTTGAAAAGTCGGTCTCATGATTATTTATACACAGGGGTGATTCTGATAAAAGAAGAGAACTTTGGACAGCTTCAATTTGTGTAGCAGCTGTTTACAATTGTATGGAATGTCGCTAGAAATATTGATAAGAAAGATATCAGGAATCCTCAGAAGGAAATAAAAAATGCATGACTGAAAACTAGAGGTGAATCCATCCTTGTCATAAAATGGCAAGACTGGACTACTTCATGTGTTTATTAAATTTGCAAGAAAAGTAAGATATGGAAGTAACAAAATATGATATTTTTCAAAAGTAATATGTAATGGAACGATGAAGATATAGAATAGCTTGGTTACTGATTATAACAAAATGAAAATAGAAAAGGGGCCGACAAGGAGAACCTAATTATTTGTCAAATACCCAACTAGAAGTGTTAGAACAGATTTTTAAAAAGCTACTCAGAGGAGAACACGAAGGACAGTCAGGTGAACACCTAAGGAGAAGATCAACACAGTAGAGCAGAAGCCTCATGCTTCTCATCAGGACAATATAACCATGATCTGGTGTGCCTTTCAGTGGTTGTTTATTTATTTATTTATTTATTTTCTGTAGTGTTTGCCCTCTAGAAGTTCAGAAATTTAGTAACTCGGGGTTTGAACAATTTCAGGACTCAGTCCTTGTCTCTTCAAAGTCCATTCACATTCAAAAGGAACTCAGATTGAATCTCTGAAAGACACAGAGAGTAGAAGGGATGTGAACAATGAAAGAATTTTACCTTGATCCTAGATTTAAAAGAATGTAGTGGCAGAACTGGGAAGCTAGGCAGAGATTACAGATAGAGACACCACGTCATGAACTTGCATGGACACAGTGACTTGGACCTAAGTATAGTGGTCAGGGAATGAAAATACAAACACATGGAAACAGAATGGGCTCTCTGATGAAGAAACTGTAGCACCCAAGAAACTCAGCATATGTATGACACATACGTAAACAGAGTCAGGAATATTACACACAAATGAAAAGGAAGGCTGACTGTGCGGTATACAACTGAGTTAAGGAGGCAGGATTAGCTAGTCTCAGTGGCAACAGTCTCTTCCAGGAATGGTCTTCAGGGCATACATATCCTGCCTGGAGTAAGTTACGGTGGATATTTTGTCACATACTGTCAACACCAACAGACAGACCAGGGGAAGGCTTTTCCATTTTCTAAGGTTCAAATCTTCAACATGCTCAAGGACACATGCCAACAGCACACATTCACATAAAACTTCACTCATTTTGGATATTCTCTTCTCCTCATACCATTGAAAACAGAAGTTTTTTTTTTTTCAGTTCATTTTTGATATTGAGAGAAGTGAACACTCCAAAAGTTCAGTATGGAAAATTTACAGTTACAAGACACAACCTGGTAAACTCTGTGGCTTTGGAAACTCAGTCTCACTGTGTGTGCCCAGTCTTGGGCACACAGTGTGTGTGTGTGTGTGTGTGTGTGTGTGTGTGTGTGTGGCATGCACACACACATTATACTCTCACACACTTACTCACAATCAAAAATTAAAATAAAGCTTATAATAAGATGAGGACTGCAAGGAGTTATTAAGATAAGGTTCCAAGCCCATGGATACCCTGTACCCTGAGATGGAAAGGTGCCACCTCCTTCTTTCCCAGCAGGTGGAGACAGAGCAACAGGTTGGCATCTTAGGAGCATCGAACAGGTCATCACTGGAAATCTGCAGATTGCTTTCATTTGAACTTCCCAGACTTCAGAACTGTAAGAACTGAGCTATTGCTTTAAGCATTTTATTTTAGTGACTAGGGTAGATGAGGGAAACATGATACCACCTTACTATTAGGTCTATTTCCTCCTTCTTAGCAAACCTAGAATACCACTGAATATTTCAAATAACCTAACTCAAAACCGAGTTTCTTCAAAAATAATTTTCAATATTGTTGAAGTTTCCATTGATTTTTTTTCTGTTCATATGGGTGCTTTAATTTTAATTGTACTTGGGGAATTAGATTTGTCACTAATACCATTTTCAAATTTTCATGAGTATTTATTTGGTGCTGTAACTGCTATTCTCCATTTTATCCACTGATCAGAAAATTATGTTAAATATTTATTCGGAGTAAAATACGTTTGAAATTTCTTATTATTTCTGACTGACAAATTACTTGTTTTGTCATTGTGGTTGTTTTTCTCTTTTTTTTCAATTTATAGAAATTTGTAGGTTTTCTCAATTCTCAGATGGAATTAANTAACTGCTATTCTCCATTTTATCCACTGATCAGAAAATTATGTTAAATATTTATTCGGAGTAAAATACGTTTGAAATTTCTTATTATTTCTGACTGACAAATTACTTGTTTTGTCATTGTGGTTGTTTTTCTCTTTTTTTTCAATTTATAGAAATTTGTAGGTTTTCTCAATTCTCAGATGGAATTAAGTCAAATGTTTTATATTGGTTTGAGACTATAATATGCATGATTTATTTACTTTTCAAACTTTTAAGATGAGCTTTTCTTTCTTATGTGTGTATGTACATATGTGTGTGAGTGATGTGTGTATGGTATATGAACACATATGTATGTATGCATGCTTATGCAAGTGTGTGGAGAACATTGGAAGATGGAAGATGTTGTGCATACTTCCATGAAACTTTGCCTAGACATAATTGCATACTTTGGCATGTTCTATGTCATTATTCTCTTAAGAGAAGGTTTCTCACTGCACCTGGAGTTGTGATGGCCAGAGGATTGCAGGTGTGTGCACACAGCTATGCTTGGCTTTTTGTGTGGGTGCTAGAATCTGAACTCAGGTCCTTATATGTTTGTGTAGATAGGATATGTTTATCCATTCAGCCATTTTTACACCTTCCTAAGTGTGTTTTATGTAACAGAATGTATTTTTTTTCTAGAAACACAGCCTATGCTGCTGCTAAATGGAGTATTCTATAAATGTCAATTAAATAAAGTTGATTGATAGTTTGGTTTAGGTCAGCAAATTAATACAATTTTATGCCTCCTTGATGTATCTGTCACTTAAAGATAGATGTTGAATCTTCAGTTGTAGCTGAAAATATGTGTTTATCAATGTAATCCTACAAATATCTAAGTATTGTCATTTAATACCCTGTTGTTAGGCGCACACACACAAGAATTATTTTGTTCATTGGAGAACTGATTCCTTTATGATATTTATGGTCACCTTTAGCTCAACTTTTTCTTGCCCAAAGCTATGCTTTTCTAACATTAACATAGAACTATAGCATTGCTTTATTTGCTGTAAACATAGAAAATTATTTTCATCAATTACTTTTAGCCTGCATGAATTACTTTTAACATGCAACTAAAATATCTTTTCTGTGTACCACACATAATTATTGAGAATTTTTTATACACCCACACACTGTTCATTAATTGGAAATTGGTCTTGCTACGTTGTCCAAGCTGTTTCCGAATGTAACAATCCCCTTGTCTTGGCCTTCCAAGTTCTGGAAGTATAGGTGGGTGCCACCATATGCAGCTTTAATTTCTAATCTTGTTTATTATCATTTAAACTTATTTATTTGGCACAGACTAATATCTGCACTGTTTCACTCTTGCATTAATAGTATTAGTTCTCTTACTTTTCTTTTTCTCTTTCTCCAATTGAACTGTTTGTAATAGTTCCTTCTTTATCTCCTTTCCTAGTATGTGGAATAAACTTATTGTTTGTTTGTTTATACTCACACTATCATAAATCAGACCAGCTAGTTTTATAACCCACATAATTCCCCTGCCTCAGTTTCAAAACTGCTTAAGATTCAGTGGCATAGTAATGTGTAGTATAATATACTCTACAGTGTTTCCCTCTGAGCTTTCAATTTAAATTTTCACTAATCCGTTTCTATTATCAAAAACTGAACACGTTATGTATTCCTCAGTTTTCCTGTGCTCACTCTGAATGTTTTCTTCTGATACTTTATGGCTACACTGTCATTCATTTTACTTCTATGTGGTCTAGAATTGTCCAGTGCATTGCTACTGTGAACCAAAGCCATTCTTTATCTTACAGCTAAATTAACCGTTTAAAAATGGGGCCAGAGAGACTGCTCAGTGTTTAAGAGCACTGGCTGTTCTTCTGTATCGCCCAGGTTTGATTGACAGCACTCACATGGTGTTGGCATCTATAACTTTATTTAGCTGGTGTGTTATCCACATTCAGCCTCTATGAGTACAGGACAATTGATACTAGATATATATGCAGGCAAAGCAATCACACACACAAAATAAGACAAAAACTCAATATTCCTTGTCCAATGTTTTCCCACTTTATGCATAAACTAAAATTTCTGAACTATATTTCTCAACCCTGAAGAATTCTCCTTAAAATCACTTGCTGAATATGTCTGCTGTTGATGGATTACATCTACCTTTGAATATATTATTTTGATACTGTATTTTTCCTAGCACCTTAATATTATCCTGAATTCTCTTCTTGTTTACACAGTGACTATTGGGAAAATTGGAGTAATTTTTTCAGTAGTTAAGCTGGCTTCCTCCATCACTGCAGATTCTTTTACATCTTATTGCTTATTTTAGGTGCTCTGTAGATTGGATATGATATGTCCCCATATGCTTATGGCTTTTTTGTTTAGTATTTTTCCTATATGTTATTTTCAGAAGTTCCTGAATATTTACTTTATACATTAATTAATTTTAAGTATCCTTGCCACACATTTCATCTGCCCCATTTTTATTTTTCCAAATGAATGTATATTGTAATGATATGATAAAATTTAAATATTAATAATAATTTTACACACACATATATGAAATTGTCCTATAGTTTTGGCCCATTTTTCTGAGTTTTACAGGTTGTTTTTTCTTTATAAATCATTACTGTATTTTAGTTTTGAAGCTGATATATATTTAAATTCACCTATCCCTCAAGTGTCCGACCTCTGGAAAAATCACCAAGGCAGAGCCTTCCTTTCTGTTGTGGTGTCTTTCAGGTCTACCCCTTTAATCTGATTGTTCTCTAGCATTCCAGTCCTGCTGATCACAATTTACCATCTGCTCCTGTATGCTGTCTATGTTTCCATTAGATCTCAGAATGTATTACTCATAGTTTTTTTTTTTAATTCTTTATCTGATCCTTGGACTCTCTGTAATTTCTGAGTTTGGATCTGATGCTTACTTTGCTGGGACAAACTTTTGTTTTTTTCTTTTTTTCTCTGATTTTTGGCATTCCTTGCAATTGTTGTTGTTGTTTAAATTTAATCTATTATATGAGATAATGGAAACTAAGAAAAACAGCTGATGTGGGATTCCTCTCTTTATCCTGTGAAAACAGTTAGTAAATAGAAAAAACATCCTTGGTCTATTGATAAGACAGAACTTAGATATAAAGCTGACAGTTCACATTCACTTGCAAAACCCAAAAGAGAATCTCAGATAGCTACTACAAGAGCCTGGTGAAATTTTATGACATATACTCTCAGAAGCAGAGTGAATCTTCCAAGGCTGCTCCATTCCTATGACATGAACTTGTGCATATTCCATCATCTTATCATACTTAAACAAGCTCTGACTTTCAGTTCATCACCCTGCTTTCTTCTTCTCTTGAGAAGCAGGTTGTGGTCAAGACCCTCTGGATTCATCTTCCTCTAAAGATTATGGAGACAATTGTCTTAAAATCAATTAGTCAAAGAATTTACAAAATTTACAATTTTTTTAAATTATTCATTCTTTTTTCACTTTTTTGTACAAGAGTGACAGCTTCCAAAATTCTGTTACATCAATGCTTAAAAAAAAACTAGTGTGCATGTGTGTACATATATAGCCCATTAATTGCTTTTGTTTGATTCTAATATATCAGAAGTAGATATACATATCAGATAACTTTATTGTTAAAACACAAGTAAAAATTTACTCTAATAATTTGTATAGGGTGGAGTGATGGTTCAGTAAATAATGTGCTTACGACTCCAGCTTGCAAATCCAAATCTGAATTTCTAGATCTCACATTAGAGCCTATTGACACTTTGGCCTACTTTCAATCCCACTGCTCAAGAGAAGGAGAAGGATGACAACAAGATAGTAGGTAGACTCAAGTAAAATCTGGGTTCAATGGAGAAATTAAGCCTCACTAAATAAAGTGGAGAGAAGCCAAAGTAGACACAGCGTGACAACGCCTGTTTTCTACCAGAGATCATATGTTTATAAATGTGTATGGGTGCCTACATGCATGCAAATACATACTCATGTGAACACACACACACAAAATGTATTGTTCAGTTTTATGTCAACATGACACAGCGGGAGTCATCTGAAAGTAGGGAAGCTTAACTCGGAGAAAATGCCTCCATAACATCGAGCTGTGGGGTGTTCATTTTAGGTTAGTGATTGATGGGGGAGGGCAACTCATTATGGGTGGTACCGTCCCTGAGCTCATAGTCATGGTTCTGTAAGAAACTAGGCTGAGCAAGTCATGAAAAGCAAGTCAGTAATCCATTTCCCTCCATGGTCTCTTAACCAGCATCTGTCTCCAGGTTCCTGCCCTTTTGACTTCCTGTCCTGACTTCCTTGGAAGATGAACAGTAATATGAAAGTGCAAACCGAATAAACTCTTTCCTTCTCAAATTGCTGCTTATTCTTGGATTTTCATCGCAGCAATAAAAATGTTAACCAAGACAAAGAGAATGGGAGAGAGATAAAAGGCAAGGAAAATCTGTATTATTATGTAAGTATAAGAGTGAGTGAAAATTAATATAATCAAAATGTGAGTTCATCTTTTTTCATATCTTCATTTAAGTCTAAGACATTGTGTGGTAACTGACTATTTGTAGCAATGCAAAGGGCTCATATAAATCTTGTTCCTTATCATATAGCCTAAAACATTCAGAGAGATTTAAAACAAATTTTGGACATAAATCTACATTTGAATGCATAGCTGGAAAAGCTTTTCTGGCATTCTTTGGATTATTACTTTAATCTATTGTTACCTTTGTTATACAGAACTTTCTCTTGAGGTGCCATTTGTCAGTTATTGGTCTTATTTCGTAAATGGCCGAATCAACTTGAGAAAGTCTTTACTGATGCCTGAATGTTACAGTGTATTTTCCTACATTTTATCCTTCAGTTTCAATGTTTTGGGGTTCATACTGAGGTCTTGGATCCATTTTGTGTTTATTCAAAAAGAAGAAGAATGGTGGAGGTATTACCATAGCCAATAGAGCAATAGTGGCTAATGTCTAACTCTAGCTTTTAGGAAGCAGAAATAAAGCATTTAATAAGGCACTAGCTACTTTGACTTTTTCTTAGAGGTCAAGAAAGTTTTTCTTTATTAAAAGGCTCTTGAACTGAAGTATGGATGGTAAAAGTAAGAATCTTGAAAAGGTAGGATCACGTTTCCCTAAAGAGGAAACAGCATCAGCAGAAATCTTACCAAGAAACCTCCAAAGGATGTCTCAAGATCTAAGGGTTTAGACCAGAGGGAAATGTCTTGCCAGCTCTAAGAGTAAGTGAGACACAGATTTTCATTCCTGGGACTTGTTTCTAATGTGTAAAGTCACAAAAATCATGCTTGCAGACTTAAATATAAAGCATTGTTTTAAAGTTTACAAACCTTTTTTTATGTCATGCTTCAGTATAATAAACTACTTCACTAAGAAAAAAAGAAAAAAAAAGTGAAAGCCTTAGATCTACAGTGCCCTTCCGTTTGGTTCCTACGGATCAGGAAATTTTTACCCCAGCACCAGTGTCAGATTCTCACCATGTTTATTACCACTCACTACCATGTTTTCCCATAACATAAACACATAAATATCCACATATTATTTTCTATTTCACAGACATTCATGTTAATGTATTTTTATCAAGCTCATCTCTAAGGCTATTCTGTACAACAATTTTATTCTGCTTTTAATAACATACAATGAGACCATAATCTTCCTGTACTAATGATTTCTTCCCATCCTTTCCTTCACTTAGATCCCCTAAAATACTCTTACAGAGACTGGTTGACCTATCCTGTTGAAATCTCCTCTAAATAAGTACAACCAAGTATAAACTGATGTTTTATTTGAAGTTTGAAGAAGTTTATGGCTTGAACTTTTTATTTCTGGATCAAGAACTTTCTGTTTAGAACTGTGATGTGGTATTAGAGGAAATAGTGCAAGACCATGTTACTATTAAAGCAGAAATACATGAGAGAATTTAGGATTGATGGGAGAGGTGACTTAAGAAAATAAAAACATGGTTAAATGCATACGAAATTGCAAAATAGCCATTATTAGATAAATATAAGTTTTGTTTGTAATTTTAGGATTCTGTATAATGACACCATAACCTAAAAGAATAATATTTTGTAAGTTTCATTGTTTCTTTTAACAAACCTAATTCAGCGTTGTTTTTACATTTGATCATATCTATTCACAGAACACCAACTACTGACAGGACCCGTAGTTTCTACATCAGTGTGTCTAAAAAGTGCCATTGTCTAGCAGTACTGGCAGAAGGTAGAATGGACAGTAAGTTAAGAATCTATTTGAGTAATTAACATCATAAGATTTAGCTGATATGTTTCTCAGAGGTTACTCTTAAATATGACATTGTATCATTTCATAGAAATAAAAAGGGTGTGTATAGCTGTTATTCAATGATTATCAATTTTCTGGAAAGTGTACTTGAAACCATGATTATTGCAGCTGCTCAGTTCTAATATAACAGTGTTTCTATAATTTGTCCAAATTACTCAAACTTTTCACATTTCAAATTTGAATCTTCTAATTTTATTAATTTTAAGGCTACTGTTTTGGAAGTCTTATATATTAGTATCATACTTATGTAGATATATAATCAAGTGAGCACTGAATTAAGCATTAAAGAGAGAAAGTTAAAATTCCCTTGATGTATTTACAATTAGATATTTGAGCATACTACCTGGCCATTAGCACTTAATGTTCTCTTGACCTTAACCAAAACTCAAACAATTTTAAAATTTAAATCATAAACTGAACAACTGGGACACCCTCTACACGTGTATACTGGATCATCATTTTTATTTCTTTTCTTTTTTAATTTTTGTACCCTTATACTTGGCTTTGGACTTTTTAGGGCAAAAGTCAATGTTCTTCATAATACGTTCTTACTGTCTTTTATATGTGCACAGAGGAAAATTACTGGCACTTCTTTTTAAAGTAGAGACATCACTACCCATTTATTTTAGATATGTTACTGCAAAAGATTTATTTTCTGCTTGTCACTGCTCTGGGTTGGAGAAAAACACAATTAGTGAAAGAGAGAAATCTGTGCAGTAGGCTTTTTCACACTTTACAAATGGTTACAAAGTGATAATTAACAATGTGCTAAATACTAGGTGATAATGCTCAACAGAATAAGGTGAAAATTAATTGTCTGAGATAAGATATCACTGGAATAGTTCATTTCCTTAAAAGCATTGAAGCAGACAAAAACTGACATTTTCTCCTTTTGAGGAGGATAATATGCTATCATCAAGTCAATTGAATTGAACCACTCCTAGTCATTAGCATCACCTTTCATTCATGATTCTGTTCATTCAACACACAGCTATTGAATAACAGCACTGTGCCTGGTGTGCTGATAGATGCTGCAGATAAAACAGCAACATAAAAGTAGACCATTTCTGTTTCCATGATTTGTACCCATCTAAGTCATTGCCACTACCTTTAATATCACTAGTTTCCTCAAAAACCCACCATCATCGTTCTGTCATCACCATTAGATCGAGAGAATCCTGGACTAACTGGAGAAGCACAACGAACAGGAAGATTAAAATACTACATATGTAATGCATCTGTGTTTTCAACTCATTCTGACCTTTAGAGTGTAAATTTAAAATACTACGGACAAAAATGTTCTCTTACTTTCCCTTTTAAATAAGACGAAACTGCAGGTTGCTTCCTATCATTTAACCTTCTCGTGTGCTGCACTATTGCAGCATATTTTCTGAGGGGATTTTTGGTAAAATGAACATGCTTTACTCTTTTTTATGTTTTTAATATTTATATAGCTCACATAGCCAGGAATAGTCAATGGAGGTGCCAGTGCATGAACCCAATAACTTCTCTATATGCTGAGCTTTGTTCTGTTCATCATCATTCCCTTAAATTCATAATGTATTAATTTCTTTCTTTCTCTATGTATTATCAATTGACTACTTTACTCCCATCAGGCTTGACCTGATGGTATTCACAGTCCATTACTAGTCACAGGGCAGTGACTTTACTGCTAAGTTAAATAAAGTAATGAAGAACAGTAGCTGAAATATTAAACATGTTATATAAGCAAAAGGCAGTAGACTTTGGTGCCATGAATTCACTGAAATGATAATACAGACAGGAATAAAAACCAGCAGGATGAAGGGGTGGCTCCACTCTGGATATATCTATACCATTGCAACTTATGGAAAATACTTGTTTGGGGTTACAGAGTTTCAATTGTATAGAATTTTAAAAGCAATGATAGTCATACAAGGTAATAAAATTCACCAATCTAGGAGCAAAAAAGGGAGGCTGCTTAAAGGTTCTCTTCCAGAAATTATACAGGTAAGATATCAAAGAAACAGCTTTAGAGAAGAGTTTTGCCTTTTGAAATAGTTTGTACTCAAGAGACCTATTTTTCTGATTGTGTGGGAAAGAGTAGAAAAGAAAATTAATGTAAAGCAAGTAGAGAAAGCCCAAGAAGAGAGAAATCCAAGGGTGGACTCTTGGAGAGGTAAGACAATGAAAGACAGGAGGTTTGGTGAGAGAGAGAAAGCAAGTCAGGAACAAAGCAGTGAAAGCACAGAACTACGGATTTAGGAGAAAAGAAGAGAGGAACACACCAAATATCTGGCTGAGGTCAGTGTAAACGCAAAATAGATGTGTGAGCTTAGTTTAAACAGCCATGGGAGATCTGCAGAGCTGAGGGCAAACTTCAACAGTTGGGCAAGCAGAAATATGGACAAGTAGAATTTTATAAAATAAAAAAACATTCTTTTCTGATAATAATGTGCTTGGAGTTCTCAATTATGTGTATGTATGCACTGAGAAGAGATCACCTAGGTCCCTGCAATGCCATATTTTCTTAATGAATCCATTAAGTCTCACCTTCAGCCTTCTCTATCACCTTCTGGGAGAGAACTATCTGCCAAGCTGTGATTTTCTTGTATCCCTTCCTAGACTAAGCCCATGCCCTACAAGTTGACTACAATGATGAGGATCTTAGGTATTTTATTTGTGATAAGGCTTAGACCCTGTGAAATACTAGAATGGAATTACGGAGAGAGAAGGTTCCATTGTAACCTTTCTTTTTTTTTTTCTTGGTAAGAGGCATCACTACAATATTAGTTATTTGACATGTGGCACTTTTTACAAACTTAACTCTTAATGCATTGGACCTTTTCAGATCTAGTGTTGCATAATATATGATCATGAGTCTTCTGAGGGGTACAAAACCATCTGTTAGAAATTCTACCTACACTGCACATAGTTTTATAACACATGAACCCTTGACTTTCTATCTAGTACCCGAAGAGTGTTAACCCATATGCAAACAAACAAACAAACAAAAAAACCCCACATATCTATTATTCCTTTAGTTTGCTGCTTTTCCCTTGAGATTATATTATCCTTTTTACTTGGTTGAGTGTTCTTTACTTTCTATCTTACTTCCTACAATGTGAGAACCACAAAGGTTTTCTATGATGTATACTGCTGTATCTCAACACTTAAAGTAATGTATGCCATATACATAATGAATATGTATACAAATAATTGAATAAAAGTATCATGTTTATTTTTCATCTTTCTTGCAATATTTTCAAAAAAGGAAATATATACATGCAAAATTATCTTGTCACTATCAAAGTCATCAGTAAGTAATGAAATCCCCAAAATTTAAATTCTAAGTTTAAACTTTAAAGAATTTACATAAATTTCAGATGATTACATAAAGAAGACTTGCAAAATGCAGTGTGAAGTTGTGTGTGTGTGTATGTGTGTGTGTGTGTGTATTGTGTGTTATGGGTACATCATGTATTTCCCTTTATATGGTTGAGGGCACCTTTTATTGACCTATACCTATGTCAAAGTTCTTAGATAAACTAAGTATATCTACTTTTCAGGAAGTATACATATTCTGAAGAGAAACTGGATTACAGTAAAAGAAAGTCATAGTGTACCCATCTGTATTATAATTTAACGTAGCCTTGTAAAAATTACTGTTTAGAAGCATTTTATATTTACCAATAATCCAGAGAATATTCAGCATTTGCCAAAGAAAGCTAATTGCATCTTTTAAAAATTTTAAGCAGTGTGATGTGTTTAACTCTGAGCTATTTTTGAGTATTTAAGCCTCACATATGCATTTTTAATTTTCATTGCTATAGTGAGTCATGCATCTTTTCAGTAGTGATACCCTCCATAGAAGAGCGACCAACAAAGCTACTCAACAGATACAGTTGCCCTCTACCCAATTACATTCAAGATAGGTGTTTTCTTTTAAATAAGTCTTCTTTTCAAAAGTATATACTAAAATGAAACTAAGTGAGTTGCTCAGATTCATAATAAATTCCACAATGCTCCCCAAATTATTTGCAAGTAATAATAATAAAACTACATTGTTTTATATGAATTCATATTATGTGCCAATATTCGCAAATGAGTAATCTCATTTTGTACTCAGACAAGTGGCATGGGTGTGGGTGTTTTTATTCCCAATTTTATGCGACAAAATGAAACACTGACGTAGCTAAGAGACATATTTGGGGTCATCCAACAAGTGACTGTTTAAGTGAAGACGTAGAAAGACATACTCAGATTGAATAAGTCCTGAATTGATCCCATGTGGGAACCACAGAGTTAAGCACTAACCAGCAACGAAGGGATGGATAACCTGTTATCTGCCTGGAAGTCTGAGGGCAAACTTAGTTAATAGAAGTGTGACATTCCATTATGTACGTGACTGAGACTACACTGGATACTAATCCAGATCCTTGTCGTGAGTTTGTAATCTATTAAACTTATTCTTATGGAAGGTCTCACATGTACTTTACAAAGAGTTTCAACATAGTTATATTTTAAGTTTTATTGCCCACACAGGATTGAGTTAATTATCACCATAAAAAAATTTCATCAAAGTGTGCTGTGCTGAAATATGCCTAAACTTCACTGCTTGGGATTACACTCCTAAACTTTGAGCCAGCTTAGTTGTGTTGAATAGAACTATCTTTTTTTGTCTCCAGTAGCTAGGTACTGTGATAGTTATGGTTTTTATGACTCCATACTTCCATAGAAACACTGAAACATTGGTAGATAAATTGAGTTTTGTAAATCATAGATATTTTTGCAGCTGTAAAATAACAAGAGAAAATATCTAGGTATTACAGTTTTAATTTGAAATGTTCTCCACCAGCTCATATTTTAACAAATAGCTGGGAGCATCATTTGCGGAAATTCTGAAGGAATTGGGTGTGTGTTAGAAACGGAAGAAGTGAATGGGTCATTGGTAGTAGATTTTCACAGAATCCCATTTCTGGCCATTTCTTAGCACTCTCCTTACTTCTTGGTCTGCAGTGATAACAACATTTTTCCTGATCCATATACTGCGAGCATCATGATGTTTTGCTTAAGTGTGTGGGTCAAATTAATGATGCACTGAATCTTCCGAAATCATAACACCCTAAAATAATTCATTCATGTTTTATTTTCAGAAATTGTATCACAGTAGTACAGAGATAACTAATATATTGAGGTATAATATTTTGTTGACTATATATATGTATACTAATTTTAAAATTGATAGATGAAAATGGCACTGATATTTGTTACTACTAAAGATTTGAGAGCCGGTAAGATACCTCAGCAGGTAAAGGTGCTTAATTTCATGCCAGATTGCCTGAATTCCATTATTGGAACCCATATGGTAAAACTAAATAACCGACTCCTTTAAATTGTCCTTTGCATTCTATTCAAATGCAGTGTTAGTTGTGATACAGACACACAAACAGATATAAATACAAGTATACATTTCTCAAAGAACTAATAAAACTGTAAAAAAGGGGGGACATCAGATCAAGAATAATCAACTGCTGGTGTGATAACATGTTCCACTATTATTATGACTGAATTATTTTATTTAAATTTGAGTTCTATCTGTAGTGTAAACTATAAAATTCAATAGAATTGGGAACCATAAATCATGTGTTTAGTCTCATAAGGTCTGTACTCTTTAAATTGCTTCACAATGATATTATTGGCATTATAGGTGGCAGCCTTCATTGTACTGGTACACAGTTATATTGTTGATTCTACAAGAAAAGAGTATGGATGGTTCAGTACTCCAAACTTCCAACTGGTAAAGAAAACTCTTGGAATAAAACAACTTTAAGTTTCAATCCTTGTTTTTCTCACCTACTTTATTACCAGATCAATTAAAATAATGAAATTTCATTATAGCTCAACTTCTTACTTCCTGAAATTGTCAAAGCAACAAACTTACATATAGAATAAAATGAGGAAAAGGAACTCTGTATTGGTCACTTGGGGTTATATTTGGTTTTCAAGTTCACCCTACATACCAGCATTAAACTGTCACAAATGATATGCCCATGCAATATTAACTGTTAGTCTAGATGACACTCCAGACCAGCTGTCTTTTATGTGTTATCTCGGCATTCCTGGCTGCTTTACCTAGCTATATGTTTCTACAAAATTTTAATTTTCTGTTAAAAAAATTATTTAGAGAGTTAACCACCAAGAATTAAGTGATTTCAGTGTGGACCAAGAGGTGAATGACCACTCACCCAGCTGGATGCCCCAGTCTCTATGCCCTAGATACCCAGGTAAAATCTGGACCCCTCTGCCACCTGCCTCAGCTTCACTAGCCAGTCAGCAGGCAAGCCTCCTGCACATAGACTGCTCCAACAATCCCCATCCGTCTGAACCTGTAAGCTACCAGTCCCACTCCATCCCTAAACCCAGCTGTCCCCCATGAGCTCAGAGGAACTCTGAAACACAGATGAGGTGGATAAGGATACTTTATACTCATCATAGGAAAAATCCATTAAGAAGTCTCAATCCTGAACATTTATGCCCCAAACATAAGAGCACCCACATATGTAAAAGAAACATTATTAAAGCTTAAATCGTACAACAAACCCCACACCCTAATAGTTGGAGACTTCAACACCCCACTCTCCCCAATGGGCAGGTCAACCACACAGAAATTTAACAGAGAAATAAGACAGCTAAGAGATATCATGACTCTTATGGCCTTAACAGACATCTCTATACAGCATTCTACCCAAACACAAAAGAATATTCCTTCTTCTCAGCACCTCATGGAACCTTCTCAAAAACTGACCACATGCTCAGTAACAAAGCAAACCTTAACAGATATGAAAGTATTGGAATAACCCCATGTATCTTACCAGATCACCATGGATTAAAGTTAGAGTTCAACAACATCATTAATTGCTGAAAGCCTAAAAACTCATGAAAATTGAATCACTCATGAGTCAAAGAACAAATAAAGAAATAAATTAAAGACTTCCTAGAATTCAACATAAATGAAGGCACGAAGTACCCAAACCGATGGGACACTACGAAAGCAGTGCTAAAAGGAATGTTCATTGCACTAAGTGCCGAAATAAAGAGTGATGCAATCTCACACTAGTGACTTAACAGCCACATGAAAGCTTGGAACAAAAAGAAGTAGAGTCACCCAGGGGGAATAGAGATGGGAAATAATCAAATTGAGGGTTAAAATCAGTAAAATAGAAACAAAGAACACAAGACAAATTATCAATAAAACAAACAGCTGGTTCATTGAGAAAACCAACAAGACAGACAAACCCTTATTGAAACTAATCAAAAGACAGAGAGAGAACACCCAAATTAACAAAATCAGAAATGAAAAGGCAGATATCACAACAGACACTGAGGAAACTCGGAGAACCATTAGGTCATATTTTGAAAACCTGTATTCAATGAAATTGGAAAATGTAAAAGAAATGGACAATTTTCTGGATAGGTACCACATAGCAAATAAATCAAGATCAAATGAACAATTTAAACAGACCTATAGGAACTTAAGGAAATACAATTGGTCATCAAAAGTCTCCCAACTAAAGAAATTCTAGAACCTGATGATTTCAGTGCATAATTCTACCAGAACTTCATAGAAGAATTAATACCTATACTCCTCAAATTGTTCCACACGATAGAAACAAAAATGACATTGCCAAACTTTTTATGAGGCTATAGTTACCCTGACTAAAACTACCCAAAGATTCAAGCAAAAGAGAATTAGGGACCAAACTCGCTCATGAACATCGATGCAAAAATACTCAATAAAATACTGGCAAACCAAGAACACGCCAAAAAAAATTTCACCTACCCTTATCAAGCTGGCTTCATCTCAGAGATGCAGCAATGGTTTAACATATGAAAATATATCAATGTAATTCATCTTATAAATAAACTGGAAAAAATAACATATGATAATGCCATTATATGCTGAAAAAGCATTCAACAAAATCCAGCACCTGTTCATGATAAATAAATGTCTTGGAGAGATCAGGGATGCAGGAACGTAGGTAACATAGTAAAAGCAATATACAGCAAGACACCAGGCAGCACCAAATTAAATGGAGAGAAACTTAAAATGATTTCACTAAAATCATGAATAAGTAAAAGCTGTCCAATCTCCTTCCATATTTATTCAGCATAATATTTGAACCTCTAGCTAGAGCAATAAGACAACAAAAGGAGATCAAGGGAATGCAAACTGGAAATGAAGAAGTCAAACTTTCACTATTAGCGGATGATATATTATACAAAAGTGACTCCAAAATTTGACTGGCGCACACCTACACACATACAGCTAATAAATGTTTTAGTAATGTGGCAGGATATAATATCAAATCAAAAAAAAAACCCAATGGCCCTCCAATACAAAAGATAAAGAAGCTGAGAAAGAAATCAGAGAAACATCACCATTTACAATTGCTACATATAACAAAAAATATATTGGGGTAACACTAACCAAATAAGTGAAAGACCTGCTAGACAAAGAATTTTTTATTGATATTATTGAGCTATGCATTTTTCTCTGCTCTCCTCCCTTCCTCTGCCCGCCCTTCAACATTCGCCCATGGTCCACATGCTCCCAATTTACTCAGATCCATGTATGTCTCTCTTAGCGTCATCTTTGTTGTCTAGGTTCTCTGGGATTGTTAATTGTAGGCTGTTTTTGTTGTTGTTGTTGTTGTTGTTGTTTGGTTGTTTTTGTTTTCACTTTAGGTTTAAAAGTCACTTAGGAGTGAGCACATATTATATTTGTTTTTCTGAGTCTGGGTTACCTCACTCAAGATGATGTTTTTAAGAAAAGATAGTTCTTTAAAAAATAAACTTATTAATTAAAAAATAATTATTTCACATGGAACTGACCCTTATATCATTTGCTTATATTTGAAAAGCAAATCATATGCTCATGTTTGTGATGCTGAAAAAGTCAGAAATCGAGGTTTTCTTTGAACTCAGAGGCACATGCAAAATATTTATTGGTAGATGTGACTATGACCAAACAATACTAGGCTTATAGTTAACAAAAAGTCTTTTAAATGATTTATCATAAAATGAATTTTTCCAGTCCCTATACACTGTGGAAATCAGTATGAAATTTCCCCCCAAAACTGAAAATACATTGACTGTATGACCACTTACAGTTTTTTGAGTACTAGCCTAAATGATTTCAAATCAACATGTTAGAGAAATTCTTGCAAGACAATATTGATTGAAACACTTTTAAAAATACAGTACTAATACAGTTATCCAGTGACAGAGAAGTGGATGAAGACCTTTTGGTATATATGTTTGTATAATGTAAATGTTTGTAGTCATAAAGAAGAATGAATTTCTGCCATTTGCAGGAAAATAGATTGTATTACTTAGGTTTTTATTTTTTGCAAAGAGACAGTATGACCATAGCAACAATTATAAAGGAAAACATTTAATTGGAGCTGGATTACAGTTCAGAGATTTATTCTATTATTGGCATGGCAAGAAGCATGGTGGCATGCAGGCAGACATGGTATTGAATAAGTGGCTAAGAATTCTACATCTTGATCCTCATCTCTGTCAATGATTTTTTTCCTTACACTTTCTTGGTTCTATTCTTCTCATCACCTACATATTTTTATTAATATTGTTTAAAGGAACCACATTGATGACATAGTTTATCACAGGCTCTAGTCCTAGGCATGACCTAAAACACTGGATATGCACAGGGCCATTAATATAGTAGGCTACTCGAAAGAGCTAAAGCTTTAGCACAGAAAGGTTCTGCCCTGAAGCAAGGAATAGTAAGGTACTCTCTTTCAATATAGTTTATTGAAACTCTGGAAACAATGATCAACAATGCTCACATTGCAGGACAATTACATTAAAATTACAGTTGGCTCCAAGAAGTGGGGTTCAGAATGGAAGTTCCTCTAACTTCTTAACCCACCAGGACTGGAATTTTATCAGATGCTCTGAGGAGTTTACAAGGCAGCAATAGAGGATATAGACCGGCAATTTTATTTCTGTTGAAGTCTCATGTGGATCTGCTTCTTGGTATCGTTGGGTGCATTAATCCATGAGGACGGAGGGAGCACTGCAGTGTTAGGGGAGAGCGGGCCTGCTTTCCTCCCGCCTGGCTCCCGCATGGCTAGCTTATACCCGGAAATAACAACACACAAAT
>LOEQ01002824.1:175239-204387 GCA_001685075.1 Bramus lutescens | reverse complement strand
GAACAAGGAAGTCAGGACCGCAAGAGGTTGGTCCACCAACTGAGGCAGTGTACCTGTTCTAAATGGGAGCTCACCAACTCCAGCTGGACCTGGTCTGAATGAGCATGTGATCAAACCGGACTTTCTGATTGTGGCTGACAATAGGGGCCTGACTGAGAAGCCATTGATAAAGGCACTGGGACTTGTTTTTACGGGATGTTCTGGCTTTTTGGGACCCTAGTCTATATGAATGCACAGCTTCCTTGGCATGGATGTAGGGGGGAGGGCCTTGGACATCCCACAGGGCAGGGTTCCCTAACCTCTCTTAAGGAGGGTGGGGGACGGAGGAGAGTGAGTGGGGGAGCAGGAGGGGAATGGGAGGAGGGGAGGAAGTGTAAATTTTTGAATGGAAAAAATAAAAAAAATAAATAATTAAAAAAAAAAGATCAGAGAAGCAGCCACTAGAAAGTTTTTACCTTATGAATTCTCAGACCAAATGGAGGCTCCTGTCTCCATGAATCGAATCCTCATACTGAAAGAGGAAAGTACTGTCTCTACAAATCTTTAGGCGGAATGGACCCGAGATTCTTTCTTAGCCTACCTTATGTTCCTGTCTCCACCTCCCTAGTGCTGGGATTAAAGGTGTGAGACTCCCCTGTGCTAGGATCAAAGGCTTGATGCTTCCATTTGCTGAATCAAAGGCATGTAATCCCAAATGCTGGTATCAATGATGTGAGCCATCACCACACAGCTTTGTTTGGCTTTCAGGCCGGATGGCCTTGAACTCCTGATCTTCCTGCTTCAAGCTCCCAAGTGATGGGATAAAAGATGTGTGCCCCTATTTCCTGGCCTCACTGGTTAACTGGTGACTAGTACTGCCCTCTTATCTCCAAGAAAGCTATATTTGTCAGAACACAAACAAAACATTGCACAGCGTTTCACTTTCTGCACAATACAACTGTATCTCTGCACTGGGACAAATTTGTGTGCTCAGAGTTTTCTATACTTCACCGACACACTCAGAAAGTTTGCATTTTACTTATACCCACAAATGGGAAGTGTAAAGCAATATTAAAAATATTAAAGATAGATGATCACTGAGCCAGCATATGCTTAAAATTCAAGACTTCGAATGTTTTTAAAAACATTTTACAAATAAGTACTGCTGATTCAACATTTGTTATGCCATTTGACTATCCAAAGACTCAGGATGGATATTATGTGAAACTCTTGGCAATTCAAGTAAAGTATAATCTGATTTTCTTTCCCCAAACTATTCAATAATAAATGAGAGTTAAAATTTAAATCCAAAACAGTGGATTGTTCACAGTACATTATTGATAAGGCACATTATTCTAACATTTTTAAAGGATGATACATTATTTACTGCCTCTACTAGTAAAAGTTCTAACAGGAGTGAGAGGATTAGACACGAAGTAAGACTGGCTTGAGCTTGTTAAACACTCTACAGGTAGCTGGTGTGGGGTTGGGTAGAAAAAAGGTACAACACTTGTTCTTCAGGACCTGAGAAAATTATTCTCAAACTTTGCCAGTAAAATGCTTCTCGACAATGACCTACATTGTCCAGGTAAATGTGAACTATGTAGTAACTATTTCGTGTGAATGACTGTTCACTAACTGGTTTGTAAAATTCATTGAAAAGCTGACTGATCACTCTTCAGGGTGTCAGAGTCATATGTAACTATGTGCAACGACAAACATTAGAGGCGATAAAATTGTTTGGTTTTAGATTAATGCTTTGTTGTCTTTTCAATATGTCTCTTTGTTTTTATGATTTTATCACATTCATTTTATTGTAGTACGTCAAGGGTGAGGGTGTGAATGTGTAGGTCAGAGTACAACCCATGGAATTAATTTTGATCTTTTGCCATGTGGGTCTAAAATTAATTCCAGGTTTACAGGCCTGGTAGTGGGTGGACTTCCCCACTGAGAGGTCTCACAGGATCTCATTTTCTTTTCTTTGAGACAGGGTATCTTGTATCCCAGGTTTGCTAAAGGACTTTCTAAGTATCCCAGGATGAAGTTGTACTTTTGATCTCCTCCTTCCACCTTCCACCTCCAGAGTATTACAAAAATGTGTTGCCGCAATATCTATTTTTATTTGGTAAAGTAAAATCATGGAACCAAACGTGCATGTTTAAGTGAAGATGGACACTAAAAAGAAATCTCATATTAGCTCAGAATTGAGTATAATAAAGGGTTATTTATTTAGGGATAGTCTCACAAATCACAGTCCTCTGCATGAACGGGGGACTGGAACCGAATCCAGCAACTGGAAGACAGAAGCAACATGCCCTTTACACTAGCATTTATAGTGTAAGAGGCCATGCCCAAGTAGGAGGGTAACTTAAAGGCTACTGGCTGTAGGATTTCCTATAGCAGTTAAGTAAAAACAAAGTCACAACAAAGGAAAACAGGAATCTATGAATGGGAAAATTATAAATAATCATAAAACTTAGTGTGATTTTAATAAGCCTTTTCTGGGAGGTCTCATATGCTAAGTTACTTAAATTAGCCTTCTTAAATTATTTAAAATAAAAATTTATACAGAGGTAGTCCTTGATTTATATATGGGTTGTAAGATCTAATTGAGAGAAATCTTAGCTTTATATTCAGACTCACAATTTTATACCAAGTCAAGTTGGTAACACTGATTGGTACAATTCACTTAGCTTAACCATATTTTTCCAGTTTTGATAATATTGATGTCAATATGCATAGTGTATATGTCTAAGGTATTCTTATGCATAGAGTGTGTATAAGGTATGTCTATACTTAGTGTCTGTGCATTGTATAAACATGTGTATGTGTGCATGATATGTGTTTGCATAATTTGTGTTCATAGTGTTATGTATGCATGGTGAAAATGAATAAGGTGCATGTTGTATATAATGTGTATGCAAGCAATGAGTATGCATGGTATATGTGAATGTTATATGTGTATTATTTTTTATGTATGCATGATGTGTGTATGCCTGGTGTATGTATGTAAGATGTGCATATGTATAGTGGATTTATTTGTAGTGTAAGCATGGTGTGAGATACATGATGACTGTGTGCATGGTATGTGTGCATGGAGTGTATGTGTGTGTAAATGTATATGTGTGTATATGGTAATGTGTACTTATTGTATATATGTGTAAGTTGCATGTATGCATAATTTATATGCAAGATGTTTGTTCACATATGGTATGCATATAAATAGTATATTTGTGTACAGTATATATGAATGTATGGTATATATGTGCATCATGTGAGTGCATGATATATTTGTATTAATGGCATATGGTATTTGTATAATATGCATTGCATAATGTGCATAAACAGTACATGCATGTACATGGTGTATGTATGCATGATGTTGTGTAAAGTGTGTGTATGTTAGGTTTTATATCTTTAAAATATTACTGTTTGTCTATCCATTGTGTCATTCAAGGCAATATCTTCATCCATTATCATAAGTCCCTTTGAATACTCTACCCATAGTCATTACTCATCAGTACACAACTTGTGACAACCATTAATCTTTACTTGAAAACTGTCATTCAAAACGTGCCATATTAATAAAATTCTGTTACATGAAAAATGTTCATCTTTTAAGTAGAGTCTGTATTGGTTTCTAGAAATGTAGCCAAGTTGGTATATCTATAGAAATTCAAAATTTTTGCTATTGGATAGAAATCTGAGGTATCTGTACCCAACTATTAAATAACATTTCAAATACTATCAAACAAATGAACTGATAATTACTCTTAAATATCAAAAATACTATTTTCTGGATATCTATATCTATCTATCTATCTATCATCATATCTATTTATCTATCTCTCATCTTGTTTCTTTTTGTGGAAGCCCAAGCTGGCTTTGAACTCATTGTAATCTGACTGCCTCCTATTCCCAGAAAGCAGGAATGACAGGTGTAAACTATCATACCTGACAGTTATAATGAATCAAATTTTAGAACTATTTATAAATGAATGGTTTTATTATAAATATAAAACTTCATTTTACAGGGATAACTATTTAGGCAGTCTAATATCAGGCTAGATGATTATTCTAAGTTTAGTTTTATAAGAAACTACATGTTTCCAAGAATGGGGAGATCATATCACATTACCATCATCAAAACATATGTGTTTTGAGTTCCTCACAACTATGTAAACATCAGCTGCTGTCATTTGTTTTAGATGTAGCTGTGATTGTAGTAATGCTTAATTTTGGTGTATCTTTGCATGTACCAGCTAGACAATGGTATAAAGCATGCCTTTGCCTATTTTAATATTAAATAGTTTATTCATTAGGGTAAAACATTTGTTTATATATTTTTAGCAATTTCTAAAAGATTTTTGTTCAATTTTGAACAGATTCCTAAATGTTCATATGTGTGTATAATCACATGTACATACTATAATCATGTATATATTAATATAGAATATTAAATGTTATCTATATTATATAACATTGAGTATTCCATTATATATATATATATATAATAGAATATATGTTCAGAACTTAAAATTTTAGAATTTAGAATTTAGAACTTAAATATACCTTATTAAGAACACTTATTTCTTTTGCAGAGAAGACAAGTTAATTTTCCAGAACACACATAGTAGTTCACAAGAATCCATAACTCTAGGTTCAGGCTATTTTACTCTTTAATCTGGTGTGGGCACCAGACATGTGTATGATGCACAAATAGGTGTAGGTAAAATAAACATTTAAATAAACATAAGTAAATCTAACATTTTAAAGTTCATTGCATATATTAATTTTCTCTTTATGAATCACTCTTCTGAAATTGTGTTCAAAAGTTTGACTATACTCTGGTTCTGAAGATTTCCCTCCATTTTTCTCAAAGTTTTTAAATTTTGTATTTTAGATTTAAGCATATTATGTCTTTGTGTCTGTGTTTCTGTATTCCATTCAGGATTAGTCATTTTTTGTTGTCTCCAGAAGTTAGTGCATATCCAGCACTCTTGTTGAATCTACTATTCACTTTCTGTTTCGTGGATATTTTCTATTTGCCAAATCATTTTGGTCTTACAGCTATAGATCATTGAGTGCATGGGTCCTCTGTTTGACTCTCTGACCTTGATATCCATGCCTCTTGATTGCCATACTGCCTTTATGACTATAGACACAGACTAAATGTTAATGTAGGGTGAATTGATACTGCTATGTAGAGGCAGTGTGTCCTGCACACATTAATTAGATCCTCCTGTTAGATTGCGATGCTCAGATTTTTCTATTTCATGGAGGTATTCTCAACATTCATTGCTTATGAACTTCTGACTTAAAATTTCCATTTGCTTCATATGCTTTCAGATTAGGTTATGTCTACCCCGTCTTCTGCAATTTTAATTTTGTTTGCTCTGAATTCTACATTAGCAGATTATAATGAAGTCATTCCTCATTTCCCTTTTCAGAATTTTTATTTACAGTTCCAAATTTCAAATCCAGAACCCCACACATTCAATACGAATGTTCTGCCATAGAGAAATTCCCATTTTTCAACAACAATACATGTATAATTTCCCATCCCTTTACTTCCAACATATAAAAGTCACTGGATTGTAGTTTAATTTCTTAGAAGCAAACACATTGACCCAGTCATGTTTCATTATCTGCTCTATCCACTGACTTTTGAATTGATAACATCTGGCCATTGCCATTTACGATAATTACTAATGCATTGTACTTTGATATTGACTCTGTCCTTATTTCATTTGGTTTTTCGTTATTTATGTCTATTTGCTTGCTTTTCATGTGTAATTTTAGAATTATATTTGAATCTATGTTGATTGTTTATGAGTTTTCCTTTTATGTACTTTTCCTTGAAGATAACTCTGGTAATTTCTGTTATTATATTTGCAGTTACATAACTGACATTTGATTCTTTTATATATTTGTCACTTCATGTTTGGAGTTTGTTTCAAGAAAATGTTTGCCAACTACTTTGATTTAGAATCGTCACCAGTTTTAGTACTTAGGTGTTACTCAAATCTTTTCCTTAGTCCTTAAATATAGTTTATAGATTTGAAAGGGGAGGGAAGAATCTGTTTCATACACCATGTTTCTGTTATTCCTTCTTTTTTTTCATTCATCCGAATTATTTTATTCTGATATTTGTTGTCGTGCAGAGACCTAACAGGAATAAGTTAATGAAGGAAACATTTATTTTGTGTTAGGGTTTCATACAGTTCAGTCTACAGAAGCTTGGAAACATGTGTATAAGGGTGTTCCAGGAAAAGCTGTCACCTCATAGATAATTTGAAGCAAAGAACAGATAGAAAAGAGCTAGGACAATCTGTCCCTAAGATTCATTACCCCATTGGCTTACAACTTCTAGCTCAGTCATACTTCCCAATGTTTTCAGAAAATTCCCAAATTTGACTACTAGCTGGGTTTCATTAAATTTGGTAAGACACTTTGGATAGAAAACACAACTTAAGTTTTATGGTTTCTTTGTTTTTGTTTCCAGTGTATGCTGGTTCACACATACAACCCAAGTACTCAGAAGACAGGAGTAATATAATCTCAAATTTTATGTAAACTTATCCTACTTAGTATATCCTACTTCATTTGTTCCTGCTTAAGCAACATAGGAAGAACTTGTCTCATATAAGCAAACAAAACTAATCCAAATAAACACAACTCTTTTCTTTATTTTCTTTGTATGTAGGATTTTTCTTAATCAAATGTAAGTGGAGAATTATTTTTAGTTTTTCCATTTGAGATTTTTTTCTATAACCTATTAATTCCTGAAGGATAGTTACCAGAGTTGAAACCATACTTGGTACCTAGCTTGCAATTGCATTTCAAAATATGCTTTGATATTCCATGCTTGTCACAAAGTTATATATTAGGTGTAATTTTGATTACTATAGTGCATATATTATTTCTATTTAGTTTATTTTAAATTTTATCTTCAGTTTTTATCTTTTTGATATTTACAATTTAATTTTTGAAACTATGAAGTAATTACAATTCTCATTTCCTTCCCCCCTCCCAAACCCTCCAAAGGGTACGCTTGCTCTCCTTTAAAATCATAGCTTCTTTTTATATCAATTTTTATTGCAAGCTTATATGTATATTACATGCATGTATATATAAGTATATATAATAATATATACATATACATATACATATATTTCTAAGTCTGTATAAAGTTTCCCTTATGTATGTTTTCAGTATAGACCATTTAGTATAGGCTAATCAGTTGGTATGTTCTTCATTGGGTAAGACTATTGATACCTCTCTCAGAAATTGTTATTTGACTGTAGTTCTTTGTGTATGCTTTGCGGGCTTTACCTTATCCACTTTGACATGTGTAGCAGTATTGTCCTTGCTAAGTTCATGTTTGGACAATCGTGTTGGTGAGATTTTTGTGAGAGTAGGTTATGACAGTATGAGGAGACAATGTCACAGCAAACTTTCTGATTATCTAGCTGCTCCAATCTTTCTCCCACCTCTTCTGCTATGTTACCTGAATCTGTTATACCAGCATCTCAGACGTGTTGTACATGCGTTCATTGGGACATGGCTTCACAACTCTGTATTTTGCTGGTTTAGTATTCTATAGTGGTCACCATAAGTTGGAGAGAAATTTCCAAGGAGTAAAGACAACACTTATCTGCAGTTCAAGTTCCAATTTTAGATTATTGTTTGAGATGATGCTAATTTAGTTAAGTCATGGTTGTATTTTCTCCTCCAATATCCATTACTTCAATATTGCTCAGTAGTTCAAAATGCTTTTTAGTACCAGGCAAGGTTCTCTTCTTGATTATTAACTCATATGTCCAATTAATAATTTGGTTAATGCCAAGGTATTCATGCCATTACTATAACATTAGAGTTATCCCTTGGTGGTCATAGATGTGGTTCATAAATGTCATAGCTGGATAGTACTGTTGCTTTTCCACTGTTTTGAAAACTTGCATAGCATCTCATAATATCATAAAAACTAGTCCTTAGGTAGAAAATATTCAGGTTAGTTCAAGATAAAGAGTGTTTGGGCGTTGTATCTAAAGTTCATGTCTCTAAAGTTGAAGCTTGCCTTCTATTTCTGGGAGTTATAGCCAGTAATGCTTTTGGAATATCTTGGAAAACCTTGGGTAAGAACTCAAAAGAGGGCTTTCCCATGGCTGGTATTATGATTTTTGTGAGATTGATTTCTGGAGGGAACACTGTCAGCCCAAATAAGAAAATTTCATTTAATATATCTATATTAAATATATAAACAGAATTGCATGTATTTTAGATTTTCTTTAGATACTTAATAGTATAATCCCTTTATGTCTTCTTTATACACCTTACTATTATTTACACTCCTTCTATTTTGTTCAGTGGCTATGCCCCTTCCCCACAAAAAGCCACCTTTTCCCATTTGTCCCATTAGATCCCTTGTATACTACTATTCATTCATTTTTAGCCCGTCCCTCCTTTTTCTATATCCCCCTACCCACTAAATACTGTTCTTTTCCCATTTCCCTGATTAAGCTATTTGCACCCTGGTATTCCTCTCTATGTTGCTACCCAGCCTTCTATCCTAGCACTGATTTTGCTCAACTTTCATGATTTCTGCAGGAACTCTGTGATATGTATTTACATTGTCAGATTTAGAGGTAAGAATCTCTTATGAAAAAGACCATGCAAAGTTTCTCTTTTAGGATCTAGGTCATCAATATGATCCTTTTTAGTTTTATCCACTTACCTGCAAAGTTTATGATATGATTTTGCTTTGTAGGTGGAGAAGTCCATGATGTACATATACCATACTTTATTACCCATTTGTTTGGTTGAAAGGCATTTTGGTTGTTTCCATATTCTAGCTATTATGAAGAGGGCAGAAATGAACACAGCTAAGGAATTTTCTGTAGAATAGGTTGTGAAGTCCTTTGGATGTATAGGAAAGAGTCATACTATCTATCTATCTATCTATCTATCTATCTATCTATCTATCTATGATCACACAGTAGATTTATTTTTAGTTTTTTGAGAATCCTCCACTCTGATTTCCACAGACTATACAAGATTGCATTCCTACTAACATTCAAGGAGGTTTTTCTTTTCACTACAACCCCTCAACCATTTATTTGTTCTTACTTTGCTGATTTTGGCAGTTTGATTGAGGTAAGATGAAGTCATAAAGTTATTTTGGTTCTTATTTTCTTACTCACTAATGACATCTTTTGAGATATTTCTTACCCTTTTTATTTTGTAAATAATTCCCTGTATAGGTCCAAGGTCATTTCCTCCCCTCCCATTTTAAAATTAATTTGTCTTATGGATTCTTTGTATAGTCTTGATATTAATCTTCTCTCAGATATAGAGCTAGCCAAGATTCTTTTCCTTTCTGTGGGTTTTTTCTTCACCCAGTTAGTTGTTTCCTTATATATGCAGAAACTCTTTAGTATGAAATTCCACTTGCCAGTTATTGGCCTTAATTCTGGAACAAATGAAGACCTTTCAGAAATTATAGGATTTTTTTTATCTTAGAAATTTTTCCATATACTGCAGAGTAAAATGTGTATTCTTTGGTGTTTGAGTGCAATATTCTGCAGGTATCTGTTAAGTTCATTTGGTATACAATAACAACTAATCATGATATTATTCTAGTAATTCTTCATCTAACTGGACTATCTATTGAAATAATTGATTATTGATTAAATGATGTTAGTCTGTGTCTTTAAATCCAGTAGTAGAATTTTTATGAAATTAGGTACCCCAGAAAATACAGCATATATATTTAGGATTGTAATATCTTCTTCAATAACTGTTCCTAGATTATACTGGGCTTTTTCTCGTTATCTCTTCAGATTAGTTTATTTAGAATTCCTTGTATCAAATATTATGATAACAACGCCTGTGTTCTTCCCATTCCCATTTCATTTGAATATTTCTTTCCAATCCTTTAGTCTAAGGCAATGTCTATCTTTAAAACTGACTGTAGATAAGACAGATGATGTTTTTCCTTGATATGTTCAGTCAGCATATGACTTTTGATTGGAGAAATAAGGCCACTCATATTTAATGTTATTATTAAAATGAGTCAGTTAATTGTGATCAATTTGTGTTTTGTTGTTATTGTTTTGTTCTCATTAGTATATTTTGTTTAAATAATTATGGCTTCCTGTTGCTTTCCATAGTCTTTCTGCTATGTGCATTTCTCTCTTTACCTCAAAATAATGTTTACTGTGTTTACTTCAGATTTAGTTTGTTGTTATAATATTTTTAGACTGCTTATGCCATGGAATTTTTTCTCATTAATTATGGCAGATATCTTCACTGAGTCTATTATTCTAGCTAGGATTTCATAGTCTTTTGTAACTTGAAATGTATTGCTCCAGGCTCTTCTCAAGTTTTTATTGAGAAATCATCTGTTACTTTGATATGCTTTCCTTCATATGAGACTTTCATTTTTATAGTTTTTATTGTATGTTTGTTTTGGTGGTTGGTATCTCTACTTAATAGTTGAACTATCATACGCCCTGGGATTTCCTTTTCTGATTTTTTTCTATTTGGCATTCTGTGTGCTTCTTTTATTTGTTGTACTCATGTATCTTTTGAAAACTGCTACAATTTTATATTATTCTGGAGACCTGTGAGACTGACCATTCTTTAGCATTTTCTCTTTATTGTTCAAATCAGCTCCATTGCTTTCCTCTGCATATAAGTTCAGTGTTTCGCCATATGCGCCTCCACACTATACTTCACCTCACTCTGTGAACACTTTTATTATTTCTCTTATTGTATTTTCAGATCCTTAGTTGCCATTTGACTTTCTTTTTTATGTAACTTTTATTTCTTTTGACATTTTTGCTTTTCATTTATTTAAAAAAATTAATTGATTATTAGATCCTTTTTATGACAGTGACTTTTAAATACACATTTTGTAATTATGGGAGACAAGTGGGTTTTAGCATTATCTATTCTCACATATACGATCTTCTTATAATTTGGGATGAAGGAAATATGATTACCCACTGATTTTCTTGGTCGTTTGTTGTGGTCATTGGTATTCTCTTCCTTTGCTTTCTTTCCTTCCTTTTTCTTTCCTTTTGAGATAGGACATCATGTAGCCCATTCTGACATTAAACTCTCTGTGTAGCTGATAGTTTTAATCTCTTCATTATCTTGCCTTCATCTCTAATTGATAAGAGTATAGTCCTGTGGAGGATCACCCAGCTTCTTATTCTGTCTGTTGCAATGTCAGACTGGGTTATTAGCAGGCAGTCATATCTAGACTTGGCAACTGACTCTACGCTCTCTTGTAAGATAGACTTCTACTGGGATGCTTATTCTCAGAGATCTTTGTGCTGCTGTTTTGAAGTGATTGCTTTACCCAGTACCAGTGTGTCTTCCACTGCTTTCTTTGGTGATACCTTGGAACCAGAGGCAGTTTCCTGGCCATATTAAGAGGACTGCCACTAACATGGCCCATTTCCCAACCCAGTGCTGTCTCTGGAAGAGGGAAGAATCTCAGGCCCTCAGAGTCATGTTGATTTCTAGCCAAGGCAGCTTATAGCTGTTAGGTCCTTCTTGCTGAGAACAAGGCACTTCAGTGCTTCTGTGCAGAAACAGTTTCCAAGGTGAGCCCAGATACTGGGATGACTTCCTTATTCAGTGGTGACTCAATACTCAGCGTTATTGGGTAGAGTTCAGATGCTGATGTGGGGGAAGAAGTAATCTTAGGCCTATAAGAGTCTAGGGCACCCAAATGGAGTTCTTTATTGTGACACAGTCTCTTCTACTAATTCAACCCTCCTGTCACTGGATTCCCACTATACAGCAGGCAGAAATTTTCTCTTCTTGAATTTAAGGTAATTGGATAGATGCTGCTTGATGGGGAGATTAGTATTAAGTCCACCTCAAGTTGCTGTGGGAATTCTACTCCATCCAGGGAAACTGTGGACCTAAATTGACCCCTTTTGATTACTAGGCTGAAATTAGAAAATGCCAAGTTATTTACTTGGTGGGGAGATATCTGGCCCATGGTACTGGCCTTATGCCCAGCATAAGCGTCCCAAAGTTTTTATCTTCCTCCTAGCATATTTTAAATGTTTTTTTTTTNNNAAATCAGATTTTAAAGTTAGCCAGAAAGTGCAAAAAAAAAAGTCTGAATCATTTATCTATCAAAGTTTCTAACTCATCTTTGCTACTCCAGTGGGACAAATTAAGGCAAAGAATTACCCATTGTTCATTCACAGTCTCATGATGATCAAAGGACTGGAAGGAAAGCTTTATACAGGTCTTGAAGGTTAGATTCCTTCTTTCCACAACTCCTTCTTTGCATGTGAAATTAGCGCAATAAGTACAAAACCTAGCACATAATATTAACATAATAAAACATAGAAAAACTAAAACTTACAAGTTCTGAGAAACTTTACTTTAACATGATTAAAAAGGTGGAATATGTATGTGTTCATTAAGTAGAAAGAAGACAGAAACAAGGAATAGAAATCTAAAACAAATAATTTCTGGGGAATGTCAGGCAAAGATGGTGAAGACAACTGTCCAGCACACAGGATGTTCTTATTAATGGAAAGCAATGTTTGGATAGGCAGGTGTTGTCTTGGCAAAAAGACTGTTGTTTCTGTTGCTGGCTCTTTGGTTGTCCTGTTCAACCACATTTCAGGAGGATTAGCACCAAATACAGGAAAAACCCATTTAGCCAGGGTGATTAGCAGGCATCAAGGACAGCTGAGTTGAATTTATCTGTTCCCAGTTTGGGAAAAGGGAAAATGGCTAACCCGGGTTCTTCATCTCTCTTTCTCTGCTAGGTATTTGAGAAGCAGGCAGGAGGCCAGTCCGGATCTGCAAACACCAGCAGTAATTGCTGAAGAAACTCTTGGTAAGTATCTGCTTTGCTTTGTCTCTTCAAATACCAAAAAAATACTGAGGGGTTTACTAGAAGTGAGAGACCATCCCACCTTACTATTTTTGATGCCAAGGAGTTCCTGTGTAAGTAAAAACACAGGTTATCCAACCTATTAAAAGAATATAAATGGTTCCAAATGCAGGTGTGAGGCAGGTGGAGGGTAAGGTGCCAGTGTACAGGGAAGGGGGTGGGAGAATTGGTCATATAGTCAGGAAAGGACATTGTGAATCTCCCTCCGGTATAGTTGGATGCAAGGTGAGTATCAATTCCAATTGCTTTTTTTTAGACGTTTTTATCTTCATAAAAAGGAAATGTCAAGCATTATTATCAAAAGCTTGTCTTTCTATCTGTTTTGGGTCTCAGGACAAGATAGGTGCCTGCCAAAGTGACCGGAAGTTCTTAATGTTTCTTTTTTCCCTAACCAGGATTTGGCATAAATTCTGTTCATAAACATATGTTGGATATTAGCAATATTTTTGCTTCCAGTGTTCTTGGTTTAACAGAAAAATTAATCCTGCAGTGAGAAGGAGAGACGGTTGTTTCATATTTGCTGAATACTTACTTTGAATTCAAAACTCACTAATTGTTCTGCATATATAAATCCTTGTTCTGGAATAAAGTTCAACAGTTCTCACATGAATATATATCAGCTCAAAGATGACATATATTTCTTAAGCTACTATAACTACTTAAGGAAGTTGTGGAACTGAGGTTTGAATTCAGGAGTTTCTTTGAAATATTTGGATTTCTGAATAGCTTTGTGGAACAGCCTTGTAGCTCCTCTATCAGGAGACTGAGGCAAGGGGATGGCAAGTTTTAAGTCGTACTTGGGCTGAATAATGAGTTCCTGCCAACCTGAACAAGTTAGTGCAACCATGAACTAACATTAAGAAGTGGAAAGATGGCTGCAGGGATAAATCAGTGGTGGAACAGTTGAAAGATTCCGTATTGGCTTAGGACACAAAAGACCAAGTTTTCAGCACAAAGGAGATTAATTTGCCCCAGAGAGACAAAGGGCAGAGAGTAAGAGACAAAGAAAGGAGATAAAGGACAACGGAGAAAGGAAAGGGAACAAGGAAGAGGAGAGGGATATTTGTTCCCAAGAGGAACAAAAACCTACCTCTGGATAGAGAGGAAGTAGACTTGACACATGGCCAAATGAAAGTTTATAAAGGTAGAACAGGAAATCTTGAATTAAGATGAGCTGTGTAATTGTAAATGGGCATGTTAATTAGGTAGGTCAAAGTGGCTTTTGATTGCTGGATTTCAATGCTTTCATAGTTGGATATTGATATTCAGCTTCTGGAGGAGAGAATGGCCATGTAAGGGAATAGACCTTGGCGGCTAGCTTTAAAAATGCAATCTAATCAATTTTAGCCAAGCAGAGGTAGAGGAGAGAAGGGTAAGGAATATCAGAGTCATGTCTGCCATGCCTGGGACAGACAGAGTTCCTTCAACAGTTGCTTCGCAAGGATGGGGCCCTAATATAGAGCCCCAGTTGGGATAATAGCTAAACAGATAAATTCATAGAAACTCTGGATACTTATGCAGCTATTTCTATGAGCTAGTGTTTCATGGCAGACTTTCTGGTATTCTTGTCTTACAATCTTTCTGTTCCTTCTTCTGTGCTATTCACTGAGCTACAGATGCAGAAATTGCAGTATACATGTATCCACTTGGGCTAGACTCTATATGATTTCTTGATCTTGAATTGTGTCCAGTTATGGTTTCCTGTGATAGTCTTCATGTTCTTTAAAGAGAAATGTCTTTGATAAAGAGTGTTTAGCTGCATTTATATTTTAGGTCTTAGTATATGAAAGTAGAATGCAGTTAGAAATGATGGTGGCCCAGAAAACTGGTGGTAAATCTTCATTAAGGCCCATAACCTCGGTAGCCCTGGAGAGCTGGCTAGTTTTCCAGGAAGATATGACTTCCTTATAGTTTAGATCTTCTGTGTAATTAGACAGCTATTGGTTGTCATCCATCTGGGAGGGCCACAATTGCACCTCTATGTACATCTTGCCATGTTCGTAATTGTCATGGTTGTTGTTATGTATATGGTTTTAAGGCTGACTGCTTTGTGCTGAACAATCAACAGCTCATTCCTGGAGAAAATAGTTTTTTTTTCTTTTAGCTGCCATTAATTGCTTTTTTTTTTTTTGTCTCTAGGGACAGGAACCTTCAAAAGTAAACCTTCCAAATTAACATTTTTTATTCATTGTCCAGGGCACAGTGATCAGCACTGAAACCATATACATATCACCAACAAAAATGGACTTATCTGTCTGTCTATCAATCTATCTATCTATGTATCTATCTATCTCTCTATCTATGTATCTATCTCTCTATCTATCATCTATATATCTATCATCTATCTATATATCTATCTATCTACCTATCTATCATCTATCTATCTACCTATCTATCATCTATCTATCTATCTATCTATCTACCTATCTATCTATCATCTGTCTGTCTTTGTCTGTCTGTGTGTGTACATATACATGCATACATACACATACACTTATCAAATCTATTAACTTAAGCATTGAGGAACATGAGATAGGTAGAAGGAAAAGTAGCTGGGAGGGACTGGAAGAGGAGAGAGGAGGAAAGTTGTATACTTCTGTTGCATTTTAAAACATATTAAAATAAAATTCTAAACTTAAATTTAAACTTGAAGCTCTTGCGTGAACTAGCGTTTTCTGGTTTGAATTGTCAGTTTAATCTCTACATATTACGAATTTTAGTCAATTTCACCTCCAGTTTGTCTCTCCCCCCTCTCGTTGGTGCTCTTCTTTTCAATGGAACCCAGTTGCTTTCCTTTTCCTCTCTTTTCGGACTTGTTTTTTAAATAATATTTATCACCTATATCTCCACAAACACTTCCAAATGTAAAAACATCATGAAACAACAATTCCTTAAAAATATTTTATACTTTTTATATGTATTAAACCATGGAAAATAATAAATCAAGGGACATAAAACATAATGGTACATAATATGCAATACTCTTTAATTTTAAAAATCCTAGGGCCTTAAAGATGACCTTGATAATTACATACATTAGAAAACAGGAACAAAAAAAAACAAACTGAAAAACACATTTCCTTAGGTTTATCTGTAATTCTAGGGATCAAATCATGGAGATTCAGGGAAGAAAGAATGGAAAACGTCGGTGGAGGTCAATAGAATTACTAAAAATTGGGATCACCTGTTTTTTTGTTCACAACCTCCTTCCTTTTGTGAATTTTCTCCACTTGTTTAAGGTACACACACACACACACACACACACATACATATGCATGTCTCTGCTCTGTGTGTGACATGCATGCCTCTGCTATCTGTGTGTGTCTGTTGTTTCAGAAGCATGAAGGAAATTGCTGATGATCTGTAATGCTCTCTGCAGCTTCCCTTGAAACTGAGTTTCTCCCTGAGCTTGAGGTTCACAGTTTCTGCCATGTGACCATTCAACAAGGCCTCTGCCCATCACTATAATCCACTTTACACTGCCCCTCTCCAAGCTGTGGTTACAGGTATATGCAGAACTTTGGCTTCTTAATTTCTGTTGGGAACTGAACTCCAGGTTTCATGATTGTGCAATAATTGTTCTAATCCCTGAAAAATCTTGCCAACCCCTTTTCAAGATTATAGGATACTTTAGAGATTTTCATGTGGTTATGTTCTCTTTTTTGGAAGAAAACTAAATGCCTGACTCTATTTCATAGATGAGTGGTGAAGTAGGTCACAACATCTTTAGTTTAAGAAAGTTCTCTGAACTCATCACAGAGTAAATTAACTTGCTGTCTTAGCTTAGAATCATCTATATTTTCCCACACAGGAAACATTTAGCCACAGTTACCAAGATTAGAATCATGGTCTGGCATTCTAACTCTTTTTTCAATCTTGGTATTGGTATTTTTCATATGTAGGAATAATATGTTTTGCATAGTTCTGAGGATGTAAAGACAGAAAGGCTGAGAATTCACATGAGAATAATTTCCAATCTGTCCAGTATCTTATCAGGCATTGCAACTGGCTTCCAGCTGGTCCAGGCTCTTAGAGTAGCCACAGTGTTAAAGAACACATGGGGTATATGTCCTATTTACCACTGCAAAGCACAATAGGCCAAATATTAGCCTGACTTGTATGTAATGGTTTTGACAATACTACTTTTTTTCAGGTACATAAAGCATGAACTTGAAGAGAAGTAAATTGATAAAATATACACATTTGGAGAAATAAGATCTTGTTAAGCTTAGCATTATAGTCTTTAAAGTTAATTATCTTTTATTTATTTTACAATATATATAAAATATATACATTATAATATATATATATAATACATTAGCTACCAATTATTGAATATCACTAAGGGTCATTTCAATTAAAATTTATTAATAAAATATCTCAAGTCCTTGAAGAATTGTAAATTTTGCTTTCTAAGATTAAGTGATGATCATAGTGACCTTGTCCCAAAACTAATTTGAACAGACATTATTTTTTCTTTGTTTTTAAAATTATTTATTAGTAGTAGTAGCAATAGTAGGTGCATCTCTATCTGTCCTTGATGTCTATGGGCACATGTGCACCATGGCACACAATGAATATCAGGAGACTACTCTGTGGAGTTGCTTCTCTTCCTCCACCTTTACTGGATTATGGATGCCTGATCTCATATCTCCAGACATGTAGAGCAAACACCTTTAACTGCAAAGCACCCTGCCTGTCTTTATTTAATTAACTGTTGAGATTTTCTGATTGTTGTTGGGTTTTTGTTTGTTTGTTTGTTTTTTTACTTTTAGATAAGTTTTTTATATTTGTGCTGTAGGCTCTCCTGGAATTCACTATGTAACCCAGACCCACTTGGAGCTCCTGTCATGCACCCTGCCTCAGCCTGAGTTCTGAGTTACAGGAATGTGCCATTTCACCCTTTCTAACTCTATTCTCCCCCTGGGAAAGGCAGTATCACTTTTCTTATATTCTTTACAAACAAATTATGGGTTTTGTGGAAAACAGAAAAGTGTCTGGGGTAGAAAATATAGCACAACTCAGGGAGATGTTTTTATGCTTTTCAGAATTACAGCCATAGTTCTATTGGTTTGCTAAATAATATCACTAATGTTTCTTTTAGAAATATGTGGAATTTTACAGTTGGACATGAATGTCCTTAATAAAATTTATAGGAATAACTTATAATTCTATAGCATGGCATCTTAAATAAAGTGACTTAAGGAACTCATCCTCACACATCTATATGTTACACAGACACATACAAACACTCTCATTGTATACATTGTACATACAGCATACAGAAAAGTTAATAAATATTGCACATTAGATCAAGTGTTTTCTTAGCAATTTTTTTGTAAGAGCAATTCTAGTTGATTTGTTAGCTAATTAATTAGTGTCTGTAAGGTCTTTAGTGCTCAGCCCAGGCTGTCCATGAACTTGCGATCCTCCTCTTTCACGTCCCAGGTGTTGGGATTATCAGCATGTGACACCATCCCCACTTTCTTCTTTTAACCTTATAAAATTGATACTGCTTTCTCCTGAGATGGTGGAAATTTAAATAACCTAGAATTTTCTCACTTGGTAGGTAATAATTACAGTAATTACTCCTGGGTTGGAAAACTGACCACATTTTAATTTTCCTTAGTTAAGATGGTACCTGAGAAGTAACTCTGTTTTCATGTGACATAAAAGAAATTAGTAATTATGGCTTAACATTTTTGAAAATCATCCTGGTAATTTTTGGTCACCTAACACTTATTAGAAACACATCTCCCACTTGGAAATTTCTAATGTATTTGCTTATAATTTTGTGATAATATGCAATATTTACTTTTAAGCTCTGTGGATCTGGGCCAAATGAATTTTATTAAGAATAGACATACATTGGAAAGAATTTGAGCACTTGCCTTTTTTTTAACTGAGCTCTGAAACAATTTCAGCATGGGGAACAGAGTTCCTTTGGATAATTAATTTTAAATGGAAAGGCGTTCTGTCTTTGATTCCATGGCTGGTTTTATTTTAAAAAGCATATGGCATTGCTGCCATTCCCAGTAATTATGTAAGTGATTTCTGCCTTACTGTGTTCCATGTTTTGTCATCAGGTTGAATCTATTACTGTTTTGAACATAGAGTGTCTATTCATATATATGTATAGTCACCATGCAATCGGGAAATATTGTCTTCCATAAAGAGCTCCCTAAATGAACAAATTTATCTGTGTTAATATCAAATCATGTTTCACTGTATTTATATGGGTAATAAGACATGGATGGATGCCTGGTCAAGGAAAATGCATTGCATCTCAGCCGTTTCTGGTGGTGCAGATGTTAATGGGAGACATAACAAGGGGAATTTTACATGACTTCGGAAATCGACTTGGCATGAGGAAAAGTTAATCTCAGACTTGCCTCATGAATCAGGTCTGCTGCCAGCTAAAAATTGTCACCTAAGTATATTGTGCACTGTGCTGTTCAATGCTGATGAAGACACTGGCATTCAAAATAGAAAAAATTGGGCCTGGTGCTGGGAGGAGTTGGATCTGATGTGGTAAAAGGAAGGCATTTATATCTGACCTTTTGCATGATTTGCCCAAGAAACCTTGGGGTGGTACCTGTCATGACTCGTGGAAACTAAGAATTCAATATTGTTTAAGTAGTCTTGTCAGTAAAGTGCTGGAAGCTAAAATTAACCACAATAGTTCCTACAAACAGACCTTCACATTGAAGCCTGCAAATAGAGGCAAGCCCCGGAGTCTCAATAAAGCAGATACCAAGATGCGGGAAGGAGGGAAGAGCTGCAATGTGACTTTCAAGCCATTACAACAGCAAGTGCAACTGAATACAACTCAAGATGCTAAAGACAAGAAAGGTGCTGTGCAGACACTAATGTGACAGTTTACAAAGAATACATTTCTGGATGAAACTTCCATTGCTCCCACTCCACAATGGGGAACTGCATTAGTTTTCCCAACATAAAAACCATTGTCAGTGAACAGATTGTGTGTGTATTGTTGTTGTTGTTTTTCAAGAAAGGGTTTTTCTGTAAGAATCTTGGTTATGCTGAAACTCACTTTGTATATCAGGCTGGCATCGACTTCGCAAAGATTCACCTGCCTCTGCCTCTGAGTGCTGGGATAAAAGGTGGGAGACACCACACCTGGATAATGAACATATTTTAAAGGTCATTTGAGTATATTTTTCCTGTAATAAAATTTATACTTTTTAAGTACTTATATTTCAGTGAGATTGAGCAAATACATGCATAATATACCCATTATTACAATCAACATTGATATCATTCCTGTCGACTTGTAAACCTGTCTCATTTCTCTTGTAAACAGTTCCCCCAACAGTCCAGAGCCTCAGGCAAAAGGTCATTTTTTCTATTCTGAAGCATGAGTTTGAGACCGTTGCACAAATTGAATTTATGAAATTCTTTAGAAATATCGTTTCCTTAGCACATTGTGTGTGGAGATTCTTCCTCGTGGCCACATGAATCAAGATTAAGCTTTTTTTATAATATTGCTGAGGAACCATTGGGCACATAGACCTTAAACTGAGACCTTAGATATAACCCCAAACCAAACAGTAGATATTTCAGTTCTTTATATTTGGAGGCACAATAAATAATATTATAAACATTCACATGTGTGTAAATATGTTTCTTTTTCTTATATAAATATCTAGAAATATCTTACAAAATACCTAAAAATAGCATGAATTATAAATGCATAGAACATAGACACTAGATTGTTGATGCTTAAAAATTGTGTGTGCGTGTGTGTGTGTGTGTGTGTGTGTGTGTGTTGTTACATGTGTGCAGTGCTCTCAGAGTCCCCAAATGGGCATTGGATCTAATGAACCTAAAATTTCAAGATACTGTGATCCTTCTACTGTGGGTGCTGTGCAACTGAACATGGGTCCATTAGAATAGCAAAAAGTTTTCTTAACCACTGTTATATCTCTCCAGCACTTTGAAGTTTTAATAGATGTATAAGGATATTAAAAGTGTTCAAATATTTTCATTCTACACCTGAGCCACACCCCTACAAACATTTTTAATTTTCTTCATGTGTATATTGGGGGAGGATATTATGTGTGTATATGTATATTACAATATGATAAATATCTCCTAAAATTGTATCAATATACAAAATGTCTTAAGCATAGGTTGAAGCATGCATGCATACAATATGACAAAATAACTTTGCCTAGGTATACAAATATTGGAGACACAAATAGGAACATATTCAATATAATTTAAGTTTGTATCAATATACAAGAATCTACACCAATGTAAATTGCCCATAAATAATAGCTGACAAGTATTCACTCCATCACTCACTATTATTCATAATGTGAGTAAGCTCATACTAATCTATTATCCCAACCAATTTCCTCTCTTTTTTTCTTCAAAGAGATCCCTGATCCTACATATTTTTTCCCCAACCTCCAACCCTATATCAATTATAATCAACCCTTACTGATGTCCCTAACACTGAGGACAAACTTTGCTGGGAGAGGAGATGTCGTCTTCTAGAATTACTTTCAGCTGTCATGAGGGCAATGTTCTTTCTATGGATTCTGTGAAAGTAAAATGATGGTTAAGTTCCAAGAATACTGTCTGGTATAATTGCAAATAATTTCTGAGTATCTGGTAGGGTTTTTCTGAGGTTTCTATTTGAAGTTATGGCAAGAATGTTGTAAAAAAATATGATACACTATTTAAGCTAACTAAGTTGGAACTGTCTTGAACATCTGGTAACCAAAACAGGTCTTATAGTAGCCCTATCTGCATCATGAAATCATATCGACCAGGTAAAGTTGTTGTGGGGCCCCATGTTCTTCTTGGAAACTTCAAATATTACTGCAGGAAAATTCATTGTTCATTGTGGAAAACTTAAACATTATTTGTATAGACATATTCATGCATATATATTAAATAAAAGATACAATAGAGACAAAAATAGGTACGAAGAAAAGTAAAAATATTTCCTAAATTCTTTCTGTCCCATACCAGACGGCTCTTGACATGAGACAGAAACTCTGAATTTTTATTTTAACAACATGCTTGGATTTACAGAAGGACAGAGCCATTGTTCAACTCCAAAGCCAGCTCTCTAGATTCATAAGTATATGTATATATTTAAATGTATTTTTGATCACCTGTCCTTCCAGGTTATATTCTTTTTCTTGATGATACTTATGGGAAAGTTGCTTTTTCTTCTGTCAGCATCCAAATATTCAAGGTCTCTTGAGTTTTTGATGATGTGTATTTTCCTGCAATGACAAGAGTAGAACCCTGCCCCAACCCTATATGGTTTCCTTACTACCTGTATGGTTGTCACCATTGTGGATGAGTTGTCAATTCTCTTTCTCAAGAGATATCTCTTTATCAAAGTGAATCTTTATTAATTTTGATGGTCTTCATAGGTTTTCTTCTTCTGTGGGAACAAGAGCAAAACACATCCTTGAAATACACTGGCTGATTTAATTCAGAAGACTTTTCTATCCAATGTCTCTCAGCTGCTGTCCCTTTCTCATTAGCTTTAAGAAAATTCAAGATTAATAAAACATAATGTAATCTATTTCTTGGGGGTATTTTCAACTCTTTCTGTTTGTTTAACATATCCTTTATAGTTTGATTTGATTTTTTCTACAGCTGCCTGACCTGTAGAACTGTGTGGTATACATGTAATATGCTTTATACTATAATAAGCAAAAAAACTATTTTATTTTCTTAGAGACATATGTGGATGGTCCACTGGTATCTTTTAGTAGGCTGAGAATTATTATAAGTAGACACTGTGAAGTCAAATTTTTCTCTGTCCTTTTTTTGTAAAGGTATATTGAAGAAACAATGTTTTAAATCAGTAACTATAAGAGGTCATCCTTTTGGTAATAGAGAAGGCAGAGGGATTCCAGATTGTAGAGGGCTCATAAGTTGAATTACCTAGTTGACAGCTCTTGTATCTGTCACCATTCTCCATTTACCAAATTTCTTTTTAACAACAAATACAGGATAATTCCACAGGGTGATTGAGTCTTCAATATGGTGAGCATCTAGTTGCTCCTGTACCAACTGTTCTAAAGCTGTCAGTTTTTCTTCTGTTAACCGCCACTGTTTAACCAAATTGGTTTATCAGTTAATGATATTAAAGGTAAGGCTGTAAGTACCTCTAAAGGTTTGCTAGTTGCTATGTGTTCTTGTACTGCCTGATTGGCTGGTGACCTTTGTGTATAGTACCTTATAATATCTTTCCCAGAATGATGAGTTTCTGAGACTGCAGAAATGTTTATCTGGGTATTCCATTGCTACAGCAGCTCATCATTCAATAAATTCACTGCAAAATTAACCACAGATGGCCTCAGTGTTCCTTTCTGTCCTTCTGGCCCTATGCATTCAACCTATACCATGCTTTGTTTCACTTGAGATAGTGTTCCAAATCCTAGAAATTGAACATTTGCCTCTTGAAGAGGCCAATTTGGATGCCAAGATTCTGGAGTAATGGTACTCAAGTCAGCACCCATGTCTATCAAACCCACAATTATAATGCGATTATTCTTAGCTTTGGTCTTTGATCATTTATAGAAGTCTGCAAGAATATACATTTCCTATTTACTATTGGAATTTTTGATTATCTTCCATGTTTATTCCATAATCTAGAACAGTATGTTTTTATACAGAAAGCTCTAGATATTTTAATTTTCCTGGTGAGACATGTCCTCCACAGTTATTGGGAATGACTGGGCCACTTTTGACTTGAGGGCCTGCAAGAGACCCATAGGAGTTTCCCAATGGTATCATGTTGCCTTGTCTGAATTCATTGGTACAATGTTGGCCTTTGACACAACTTCTACATATAGCTGAAGGCTGAGTCATCCTATTTTGCCATTCACAGAGGAGATCTTATTCCTAGGAATTTCTTATTTACAACCCCTTCTCTGGTGTCCTATTCTACCACAATTAAAAAAATTGGCATTTTGATGTCTCCTCATTCTTTGGAAATTGTTTCTCCTACCCAAGATTCAGTATCATAGTCAAAAGTCTCATTGTTCATTGTATGCAGGATCCATTCATCTATCAGTGCTGATTTAACCTTTAAAGGCCCACGTATCTTTTTGCATTTTAAGCTGACTTTTTCAAAAGGAAGAAATTCAATCTGTATTTGTCTATCATCTGGTTTTGTTACTCTTATTTGCACAGCCTTTTTTAATCTTTCTAAAAAGTCACTGAAGGGTTCTCTCTAGCCATGTTCTATCCTGGTATATGATTCAACTCATTTCTCTGGTTCTTGAAACCTGTTCCAAGCATTTAAGGCTGCTTTGTGGCATAGGGACAAGATTTGTCCATCACAAAGAGTTTGAGCCTGTGGGTCAGCATAAGTCCCCTCACCAAAAATTTGATATTGGGAAGTCTCAAGTCCTTTTGCTTTTCCCTGTTGTTCTAAAATTTTAGCCTTTCCCCTGAAATAGCATTTAAACATCAGTTGAGACCCGTCATCCAGGAATGCTGAAACTAACTGAAGTGAGTCATGTGGCTTTAATGCTGGAAACCCTTGTCTTTATCATCTCCTTAACAAATGTGGAATGCAAGCCATAAGTTACAACAGCTCGATTAATTTCTTTTAGATCATTCATTCCTATAGATATCTATCTGCCTTTCTTTGGATCCTTTTGGGCCTTTAGAACTTGATGCTTTGTCAGAGTGAATTACAGGGCGGGAGGCTAGGTCAGTCATCTCGGACAGCTACTGGCAATGCTGAATCCTGTCTTTGTACCTCCATTCCCTGCTCATAAGTTGCAATAATTTCCTCAATTGTTTCAATTTTTTTCTTACTACTGTCTTTTGTAAAACCTGAATCTCCTGGTCTGTATATATTTCTTTTGATTTCACTGAGACATGTAGCTTCTGGTTCTCATTCTGCATAATTCCAAGGTCTAGAGGTTTTTACTTTAAAGATAACACCTCATCCTTGGACATTATTTAGATAGTGTGCAGATTGCCATCCTGGAGAGATACTCTATCTGCTAACCTATTATAACTTTTAAACAAATTTTGATTGTCACATTCAACAGTATGAATTTTTTCAGGTAATTTCTAAGTATCCTTTGATATGAATTCAATTTCTTTTGACTGTAAAAGTAATCTTACCCTTTTCAATAGCATTAATTATTTTCAGGTAACTTTTGATCTTCAATGATATTAATCCTGCTAGCTAGCTTTTCATTATTATTCTGTAAATACTGTATCATTTCTAAAAGTGCTTCATTCTTGGTTCTCTTATCACACCATTTTCTTAAGGATATAATATGAATAAAATAAGTGAGTCCCAATATCCAATAAATGGATGTATCACTATAATCAAATAAGCCTTGCAGATTATAGTCCACTCTATCAGCAAAACAGTTACTAAAACTTTCCATGGTAATATAAAGTAATTATATAATTTTCAAATTTATTGATTTATTAATTAATAAAATATTTGCCTGGTATGAGGTCTGATAAATTGTTTTAAGGGTAAAAATCTTTATTGTCCATCAGGTGTCATTGTTGCAGTCACGACTATAGGAGAAACCTTGTGCCAAGAACAGTCCTGAACTTAGTTTTCCCCAACTCAATGCTGGATAAATACTGAGAAATATGCTTTGCTTGACAAATTAAAAGCAATTAAATCAATTCCATACACAGAGCAAGAAGCCCGGAACTCAAAAACTAGGAATATAAACCAGAAGTTGTGCAAGTCGCCACACAGCAGGGAATGTCACAGGGAATGCACCAGAGGGGGTGGGGTGTGTGTGCACACTTGGGAAATTTTCAAGTCACTGCACACAGTTACAGGGGTTTCACAAAAACACGCTTAGTAGATAAAAGCAAATAAAATTTGCAGGAGTGGGAGTCTTTCTGGGCTGTGGACCATTTAGGCCTTTAAGCCCATCCACCTGGGAGGTGTGCAGTTCAGATTCATGTGGGGTGCCAGATGAAGAAGGACATTAGAAAAGAAATCCCACACTAGCTCAGAATTAAGTATAATATAAGGTTATTTATTTTGGGGTAGAATCACAAATCACAATCCTCTGTTTGAACAGGGAAGAGTAACTGAATCCCACAGCCAGAAAAGAGGCAGGACACACACTTTATATCTATATATATATAAAATATTAGAGGCCGCACCCAAGTGGGCAGGTACCTTAAAAGCTACTGGCAGTAGGAATTCTTACAGCATACAATTGATCAGAACACAGGAGGACAAGACAGATCTACCCTATGGTTTTTGTAATAGAAGCAAATGAGCAGGGATTCTCAGGTGAACTTATCAAAGTTTAAGAATATTATGATTTTACCCCTACATGCAAGAATGAATGTAGCTCCTCAAATGTTGCAGATACCCAACTAAGCAATGTGTGTGGTCTTAGTTTACATTTTAATAAGTAACTCTAAGGTAAGGGTCTGAGTTAACATAGTGCAAAAAAGACATCTCATATGCTTAGAACTCTTATTATCACAATAGGAAGAAACTGAAATGAGGTCAGAGTCCCCTATGGTTTTGAGACACAAACCATCTTATTATCTTATTGGCTTTGTTTTCATGTGTAGTCATTTGAATTGCTCCCCAGTTTGAATGTTGCTAATGTAGTAATCTTCTTGTGTTCATTGTTATAATTACTTCTATTTTAATAATCACCTTTCTTTTGTTTTTTCAGTGATATGATGAAAAATAATTGCAGGTAAAGAGTGAAAAGTTTGTCCAGCCTTTACTGATACTGTGGAGCTTGACTCATGACTAGTAGTGCTGGAAAATACATGCTTAGCAGAGGATAGAATAGCAATTACCTTTTCCTCTTCCTCTTAACATCAAAATGTATGAAACATACCAGAAAGCAAATAAAGGTATCTGTAAGTTTCTCAGAGAACTCAACAGGAAAAATGGCAGGTAATTATCTAATGTTATAGTTAAGCTAAATATCAGCAGTAGTTCCCGTGTTTTATCTGCTGATGCAGGTTAGATTGACATGATATTTGAAATGACCATTTTTGTTGCTGTCATTATAATTTACTATTAGTAAACAAATACTATCTTGGATTAGTATTATCTTTAAAAAGACAAATATCAATCTAAACAACTCAGTGTACCTTTGTCTATTTTAACATTCATACAAACACAATCTTAAGAAATTTGATCCTTGACTTTCTCCATTCTAATATAATTGCAGCTATTGCTTTTTTTATAGATAGTTAGGTTTATTCACTCTAATGTTGGAAAATTTTCCAAAATTCTCAAACTGCTAAACGTTTTGGAAGATTGCTATACTTTGGTCACCACATAAATCATTGTTGTAAGTAACCATGCAAGTATTGAAGTGTATAAAGAACAAACACACAATATCTGGAGAGATATTCTCAGGGATGCTTAACCTCCCGTACAAGAACTGGAACTTGTCCAGTTCCCCCTTACTTTCCTTCCTCCTTCCTCCTCCAGCCTTCCCTCCTCCTCCTTTCCTTCCTCCTATCATTCTCCCTTTGCCTTCCATCTTCCCTATCTTAATTTCCACCCTCCTTACTCATCCCTTAGTTCTCCTTTCTCCCTCCATCCCTTCCTCACATTTCCCTCCTTTGATCCTTCCTTCCTGCCTTCTCATTTCCCCATCCTTTATTTATAACTCCATCCTCGCTTCTTTTCCCTCTTTCTCCTACTTTCCTCTCATTCTTCCTTTTCTACCCTTCTTTTGCTTTCTTCCCTTCCTCCTTGCTAAGTCATCCATTCTTCTTCTCTCCCTTCCTCATTCCTTCCTTTTCCTTCCTTCCCACTTCCTCTTCTCTAACTTTCTCCATTCTTCACTGCAATGGTCTGTCCTGAACCTTTAAGAGATAAGCCCCACCCACTCCCTTCTGCATTCCCTGAGGCAAGCAGAACTTTCTTTTGCTTCCAGCCTGAGCCCTGTCCTTTCTGTCCCTCTCCTGAAGAGGTAGCTGCTGCCTTGGTGGTTCCTTTCCCCACTTCTCCCCTTCCCCCCATTTCTCCTTCTCTCTCTCTGCCTTTCTCCCTTCTCCCCTCCCCCCTTTCCCTTACCCCTTCATAACATAATAAATAAACACCAACTTTCTCTTCATGGCATCCTATCTGTCTGTCTGTCTCTCACCTACTGTAGCTGTTGCTCCTCATGGGATTGGCTGCCCTACCAAGGTCTCTCACTTGCCACTTGGCTCCCTGTCTGGGACCTGCTGGCCCTCATGGCCCTCCATGATCTCACGACCCACTGCCCACTTCTGCCACTTGGAGAACAGAGCCATTTTATTTTTCATTACATTGGGTGCTTGGGACTGGACCAGGCTTTTTCTACATTTTCTTCTGCCCACAGGCAGGCTGGCTGAGGACACATGGAACCCTGGGCTTGGAAACCAGGATTCTTTACAACAGCTCTGCATTGTATCTGCCTGAATGCCAACCTGTATGCACACCAGTAGCTTCAGTGGTGAACTTTCCCCTTCCAGTCAGCCACCCACAGCATTCATGACTACAGTTGAGCCCGTTGCTGACATTCATCTCCAGATGCTTCCCATAGCTAAAAGCATGCTTGGACTACCCAGGGTTGGTCCTCCCACACTAACACTGCACAGGATGTGCAGTGCAATTGATTTGGGGCATGGGATCCTTTGGATTTTTCTTTCTCCTTTCTTGTTCTTATTCTTTTTTTCTTCACTTTTTTTTGAACCACTAGTAAGTGGTCATTGCTGTGAAAATCTTCTCAGAGCAGCCTCTAGCCTCTTTGGCTTCTGAGTCACACACACCTGAGCCAATTAGGCTCCAACACCCCACCTGTAGAGAAGAAACATCTTCCTTTAGGCTTTGCGGAGTTGCTGTTTTATCCACACCCTGCCGGTTCTCTTAGAGGCCCTGTGGTGTTTTCATATTTTCGGCTGTGGTATAAACCCTCAAACTATCAGACACCCACCTATGAATGATCTTCCTGTGTCCCACTGGCTCTGCTTTTCCTCAAGCTATCCCTACCACCACTACCACTCATCCCAAGGAAACTGACAAAACCAACAAGTTTCATAAGATACATGAGGCAGCTGTTTTCAATTCCAGCCTTTCCACTTCAGTGTGTGTTGTTGTGGCTTGGCAAAAGGATGGACCACACCTCTAGATCTTTCTTGTTATTATGCTTAAAACTCTCACGGCTCAAAAAAAGAAGGTGTGGGATATATATGCATTAGAGTACTACTCAGCGGTAAAAAACAATGACATC
>LOEQ01002824.1:159394-170174 GCA_001685075.1 Bramus lutescens | reverse complement strand
GGGCTGGTATCTCAGCGGCTATTGACTGAAGGAGCGGAAGGAGCTCCCGCAACATTCCAATAATCATCTGTATGTTAATATGAGTTGTATTTCTAAAACAGGTAAAAGTTTCCTGACTATAAAACACAGTATCAGATATCTTGTGTAAATTCAATGAGGTTCAGGCAGTCTTCATTTCTTGATCCTCACTCCTGGGTTTCCCCAAAAGTAAAAATGTACTTGTGAAGTCAAAGCCAAATCAGAGTGCTGCAAAAACATTGGCCTTCCTCAGGAATTCACAAATGTCAAAAATGATATTCAATAGACAGCAATAGACTATTTCATAATTGCTCATTCTTCACATCTAACCAGAAAGCTACGGTCCAATCACAATTGGGATATGGAATTCACCTGGCATATGGAAATGACATAATTTAGAGCACTACCATTAAGGCATCAGCAAGGAAGATACTACACCTGGGACCATTTGAAGTAACAATAAAGAGAAAGGAAAATGCATACAGAAGCAAATGTATGCACACATACACACACACGTGGGGATAAAGAGAGAGAAAGGAGAGGGAATAAGGTCGGAGACAGGGAGATAGTGAGTCAGTCCAAGTAAGCAATATCTATTATCTATTAGAATTAAAGAAAGATTTCTCACAGAAAATCTAAAAAGAAGATATTTTTCCAATATCTGGAGACTGAAGGAAGAAAGTTTTCAATGTACCTGGTACACTAAGACTACTATACAAAAACAGAAGAAACACAATCTTTATTCACCTTCATTCCAGGTTTACTGCTTTGACCCATGACCCCAGACTCTAAGAGAGACATTTCTGTGATTTTTAATGAGCATATTCAGTCCATAATGAAGCTTCTAAGAAAATACAAAGAGGTGCTTAAAAGTTAGTAGTAGAAATAAGTAAGATACAGACTCTGAATACTATAGTGGTTCTGATGGTAAACATATGCTATTTGACATTTTAAATAAAGAATCTGGTGTTGTTCAGGCTCACCTCAATCTTGCTGTATATCTGAGTGTGGCCCTGAAATTTTGATCTTCCTGCTATCCACCAAGTGCCAGAATTTCAAGCCTGCATCAACATGACCAGCTTGGTCACATTAAAAGTTTTCTTTCATTTCTTTTTGCAAATTGGGAATCTAAAAACAAAGTCCTGCTGAAATGGTCTATCTACATTCTATGTTCTCAATAATGCATTTATTTCCTCTTCTCCTTCCTTTCTGTCATTTTCTCCATCTTCTTTCTTTTCCTCCCTTCTTCCCTTTTCTTCTTTCTATTATCATTACTGTTACTTAAATCAAGCTTCCTAAACCCTCCTTATCACCTACAAGATTTTTGTCACACTCCTTACATGCTAGCCTGCTATATGACCACAAACTATTACTTTGCAATTAATTTCTTCTCTACTTCTCTCTTTTTATACTTAAATTTTCCCACCATCAACTGTTTTATATGTGAGATCAACGAAAAATTTTTATGTTGGATATTTCACATGTATAATATCTTTTATATCCCTTCTCAGAGTAGGCTGCAATCTTGGAAAGGTAGAAAGAAACCTTTGTCATCTACCACAGGATCAAGCACTGAAAGCACTCTACGAAAATGCAATGCAAAGACTTAGATAAACCTATTTTGTGCCCATCAATGTGTATATCATTTAAATAGATCTTTTACTCAGAATCTCTAATTCCCTGTGAATCTATTGTCTAATGCCAAGGAGTCTTGCAGAATTTATCCCAGTCTCTACTTTATATAGAGTTTATATAGTTAGGGACTGGTAAATTGTTCAGGTTAGCTTTAGTCAGCTTGACACAAGATGGAATCATCTGAAAAATGAAAATTTCTATGAAGAAAATGCCTCCATTAGAAATTGCTGTAAACAAGGCCGTAGCACACTTCCTTTACTAATGATAGATGAAGGATGAACCAGTCCATTTTGGGTAGTGTCGTACCTAGACGGGTGTTCCTGAGTGCTCTAAGAATAAAGGCTGAAGATGGGTGATGGTGGTGCATGCTTTTAATCCCAGCCCTCAAGAGGCAGAGACAGGTGGATCTCTGTGAGTTTGAGGCCAGCCTGGTCTATAAGAGCTAGTTGTTCCAAAGGGGAAAAAAGATAAATGCTAAGCAAACCTGTTGTCACCATTCTTCTGTGCTAGATTCTGCCTCCAGGTTTCTGCACTGACAGCCTTTGATAGTGAATGAACAGGGATGTGAAAGAGTAATCAAAATAAGCCCTTTCCTCCCAAATTTGCTTTCTGCTATGGTGTTACATCACAGCGATATTAACCCATATGCAGAAACATTCTGAGTTGAAACAAGCCTTACCTTCTTCCTAGATCTGGTCTAACCATAGCAATAGATCATAAAGAGCCATACAATTAAAATTAAATATTACTAACATACATGGAATTGCTTTTCATGGATAACTTAGAAATTATTTTGGCAACATAGTAATTGATTCTATGTAACCAAAAGCTAATGTTTTGCTTCCTTACAACCTCAATGAAGCCTGTTGTATCTTAGCACTACACAGCATCACACTATAAGTGTCTCCAAACTCAGCCAGCCCTGTAGCTACCCCCCAGTACATTACCCTTTGCCAAATATGGGACTAATCTATTCCTCTTTGCCATTTAGTTATTGAGCTTTTCTTGGCCAGGCATGCCACCCAGGGCCAGCCTGGGCATGAAGCTATCTGGCCTTCATTAGCTGAATCTAATCCATTCCCTGAAAAAATACCCTGAAGCCATAAAATGCATCTCTGTGCTGATTTTATTAGGTCATCTGATTGAGCAGATGCTGATGGCTCTACTAAAGGAGGGTTTCCCCTGCCAACCTTAATTTGTACCATTGAAGTTTCAGGCCGAGCCCATCAACACTGCAATTTCCACATTTTAGCATGGCATTTCAGACCACATAATAATTTCTGTATCAGGAAACCTGAAAGCGCAGAGTGATTTTCATTCTTTAGTTTTTACTTAATGTTCCTCTGCTTCATATTCTATAGAGAGCACATTGATATATTTGGCCCTTTGCTCTGTTCCAGTGTCTTCTCATACTCTTATTTTAAAGAGATTTCTACAGACAAATCATCATTGCTTCATTACTAAGTTCCTTCTCAAGTAGATGTCCAGACCTTTAGACAAATTGCTTTAAGATTTTTGATAGCAACAACTCTCTAAACAGAGAATCCAGGTGGAAAAGGGCAAAGACAATGTTTTCATTGTTTTTCCTTAAAATATTTAAATGTTCTCTAATAGTTTCCAGATATGGATATCTAATTAGATGTTAGTTTGTTAGTTTTAGTTTATGCTTTTCAATACCAGGGATTGAAATTAATGCCTCACCCATACTAGGAGGAACTTTTAATATTAAACAATATACCTAGCTCCAATTTCTTTTTAAATTATTGATTTTATCTTTCTATTTTATGTAGGTGATTGTTTTTAATATATAAATATAGTGTTATAGACACTTTATTTGGAGACTTTGTAAACATTTTAAGACAAAATTTATTCACATAAAACACCATTTCTAAGCTAGTCATGCCATCTTAGGAAATGCTTGGAGTGCTTGGCTGGCACTTAATAGTGGATACTCTAAACAAACAAAAAAATAGAAATAAATCATTTTCTTAACTAATTCTGTTACTTTGACCTTAGGCACAGGGTTCTTTCTATTTATATCTCTGTACAGGCATGGAAATTTTATTTACATATGATAACTCTTCTCAGTAATGAAGTAGCTATAACTAAGGTTCAATGTAGGCTAATACCATTATCATTAACCAAAAGAGTCGTAGAGTTCTTTATTTCATTGATTAAATAGCCAAGAGATGAAACACGCCCTCCTGGTTCTCATCTGTGCTCTTTCCCTCTCTCTACAACCATATTTCTGTTCATTCTGTCAGTCTTTGTATTTGTTTTTGCACCTCTCTTTCCTTTTCCACAGTTCATCAGAAACAGGCATACAGTCGCTGAAATTTAGAAAGAAATCAAAGGAGCTAAAATGGGGGTGAAAGGAGCAAAGACTTGCACCCCAGTAGCATCCTCACACTGAGGGTCGTTGGCTCCGAATCTCTAGCCAGCTGCCTTCTCCAAAAGGATAAAACGTTCTTCAGGATTTAGGCTTCCACAGAGAGGGATTAATTATTTCTGCCCCCCAGATCTTGTATTGCATTAGCACTTGGTTAATTGGCATCCCAGTGGCTTACAAAAGTCATAGAAATCCAGTGAAATGTATGTGTAGTCAGCTTGCCTAGAAAGGAAAAACAAATTCAATGTGACATGGCTCAAAGCCCTGGAGAATCAATAGGAGTTATCTGGGCAGAGATTTCATTGTATTTATATTATACACCTTGCCTCTTTCAAGCTGTTGCCTGGTTTTCTTGATCTGATATGTGGGAGTGAGGACAAAGCCAAGGTCAAAAACCAGGAGGTAAGCTGAAGGCTGGAGGCAAGTTTGCATCTCTGTGACTAGCATGCCCAAACCTGGGAAATGTCTTGGATATTTCTGAGTCCTCAATTCAATCCCAGTGCTATTTAGCAATAGAAAAAATGCTATTTTTATCAAAGTTGTATGGCAGAAAAATCTAGCATGAAACACATTCACATTCTGTGACATGGTTTCTTTTTATTATTTTCTACTACAGTATGCCTTTCCATAATCAGGTCAGACCAAATCATATTGGGTATCCATTTCCGCTCCAATACGCTATGCAATTTGATAGACATGGGACTGTAAAAAAAAAAAAGTAAAACATATGTGAAAGGAGTAACTTTAGTAAAAAGAAAGACCCAATCTCAGTACATGTTGCAATTTCTGTAAAAATGAACGGAAATTTCCTAAATCTTGATGTGTAATTTAACCTACCCATTGGCCTACCCTTTAATATTGTTTTAAGTTTGGGTCACTTGTTGATTATTGTTTCTTCCTGCTGCTGTGGTCTTGTTTTCTTTCTTGGAAAAAGTGGCTGAATGTCTGCTTAAACAACCAAAAATGATTAATGGTTCCTGTTCAGTTAGGACAGTATATATATATANTATTTATCTGACTTCAGGAGCTCATTCAATTGTATTTTGTGTCCAGTTGGAAGAGGACACAATAAGCTCCTGAGATGGGTACCATTCACTTTAGCCATAATGCCTGACACAGGATGGTTATCACAGGGCGGCTATCTACATGGGGCTAATGAGCATAAGAAATGCAATTAGTGTGATTGAGAAACTGAAAGTGGCGTTGGAATCTGGATGAACCGTGACTATGAAATGCACATTGAGTGTGAAAGACAATAATAAGAAGAGACACATCTCACTGACAGCTGTCTGTAACTGGTACATAATATGGTAGAAATATTAAGTAAATTGTGTTCTTACACTTAACATTAGTTCTTTTGCTTAAGAAATTTGATCCACACAAAATTATAAATTAACTCTGTGATTTCCATTATATTTCTAAGGTGTGATAATACTCTGAAGTAAAATCTGGATTTTCACTTGCCTTTTCAAAGTCTTCTAGCATTCGATACAGGTTAAAGCTATAATTCATTTGATCACTCAACCATTCACAAACTACTTCAAGATGCCTCTACTTCTTTGTCCTATAAGGGTTTTTGATATTTAAGAAAGAGATACTTATCTTGCTATCAATATATGTAATTGAAATCTATATATAATAAAACTGTGACAATAAATGAAAGTGACATCACAGGACAAACCACACTTTAAAAATCCATAAAATAATGGAAATTTGTTAGAACAAAATAGGATGTAGAGCCCCTGAAAGGCATTAGGAAGCAATAATGCCACCAATAGAAGAGAAACTATACAAGAGCTATGCCAAAGCTGAACGTCAAGATCTTGAAATAAATAAGAAGATAATAAATCAGTTTACAAGGGGTGGCATGGTCCATGGTCTCAGCCAGGATTTAGCCAACAATATATGTTGATTGAATTCCTGTGAAATGCAACTAAAAAATTCACAGAGCACATTGAGCTTACAGTCAAAGGGTGACAGAGTGATTAAAAGCTATGACCTTTGTCTAAGATCTGTTTTAATTAAAACACTTATTTGTGTAAGTGTGTGTGTGTGTGTGTGTGTGTGTGTGAATGTCATGTATGCAAATGCCTAAAGAGGGAGTCAGATCTCATGGAGGTAGAGTTGCAGGCAGAGTTTATGAACTGCCAACATGTGTCCTAGGAACCAAACTCATGTCTTCTGAAAATTAACAAGCTGTCCAGATGCAATCCATGCATTTCTGATGTAGTTTAAAAAGAAAAAATAACAAGATGCATTAGTTTTAAAACAATGATGGAACAGGAATGGGGAAGTCCTTAGATTAAGAGTTCAACAAGACATCCATGCCCTGCCTAATGCAGTTCTGCTCAGATGGGAACCAGCTAACTGGGGTCCTCAAGACCCTGACTAATAAGAAGACATCCGTATGCATGCCTGGTGCCTTGTGGCATCAGGCATGTGATTCTTATTATGATAAGCCAATATGAGGTGGAGAAATGGGAGAAAAAAGAGAAATAGATTGGTTCATGGTGAACACAGCGAGGAGTAGACTGATTAGGGAGATCTGTTTGCCACCCTGGGCCATGTTGGTACCCAGGAGAGGTGCTGCCAAAGGCCATGTCTGGGGTCATGGTCATACAGAAGCCAGGGTCTGTGTTGATGTCCATGGCTTTTGTTGCCATGAAGGGTCATGTTTGTTCCAGTGGTCTGGGCCACCCCTGAGGCTGTGTTTGGATCCATGGGCACACTGTCATGGAGACCATGCAGATCTCCATGGACCTCACCTCCATGTGGGGCCATGGACACAACCAGACCCAGGATACTGCCAAGGACCATGTCTGGGTTCAAGTTCCTACTGCAGTTAATGTAGAATTCTGTGACCCAGGTTGCCACTAGGTTCCACACAGGTTTTTGTCTGGAGCCTACCATCTGGTTGGAGTTTGGGCAATACATATTTGGATGGCCTGTGCTGTTGCCCAGGGCCATGTTTAAAAGTCAGGTTCTGACTGTTGTCATGGGCCATGCTTGGTTCCAGGGCCCTATACCGACCAAAGTCTGGATTGACATATGTGGTTCCTGTTGCCACTGGAAGTCATGAAGTTGCCCAGGGTCAGACCTGTCACCTGAGTCCAGGTTGGTGTCCAAGGCCCAGGTGCATGCAGATCTGAGTGGCTTGTACCGCTCTTCTATGCCATTGTGACTTCCGGGCCAGAAATGCTGCTGAAGGAAGGCCATTTTGGGGGTATGTCGTCCTACTGCGGCAGAGCGTCTGTTCTAAAGCCCAAGTCCCATATTGTCACTAAAGGCCACACAGAAGCCCAGAGTTGGGGCACAACTTAAGGCCCTGCTGATGTATGTTGATCATGTTGCCTCCAGAATCCTCCCGACCTGAGTGCCCAGTGCTTCCATCCACAGTCCAGAAGTCATCTGGCCCAAGCTGCTACCAAGGGCCATGTCTGGGTCCACTATGCAGCTGCATCTGTGGTCTGTGTTGGTGCTGTGGCCCTGTCATCTCAGGGGCTCTTAGGAACAATGCAAAATAAAATCAGAGGGTCATAATAAGGCAGCCCTGCCCTTCCTTTACCCTAGGAAAGATGGTCTTGCCTCTTGCTGGACACTACAGCAAGAGAGTTAGGTCCAATGCTCAGGGAACAGTAAGTCCCTACACCAGGAAGAGATGGCTCCAAGACCAGGTCAGCTACAAATGCAGGAACACATCTGAGCCTTGGATTGTCCAACCCTAACATCTACCCCACCTAGGACCCATTGGAGTTTGTTAAGGGACTGCTCCTGTGGAACAATACCGTCAAGCTCTCCGAGATTTGGGGCAGCCACAGGATATTTCAGAGGAGTTCTGGTGAGGATCCAGCGTTGATGGTGTAGCTGAAACCAGAGGTCTTGAACCATATTCATTGCAATGACCATTTGCTGGTAAAGCTGACAGGACAAAGGGGTATGCTGTATGACTCACTGAAGCTTCCACTGTCACTAGGATGAACGAAGGGTTGTTGGAGAGGAGGGAAACCAGAAGAAGCAAAGAGACTTTTGTTGTTGTTGTTGTTTGCTTTTTTGGTTGCTTTGTTCTTGTTCTTGTTTGTTTGTTTGACTGCTTACTCGTTTTCTTTTCTTGAGGGGGCACTGCAAGGGAGAGGGAAGGAGATGGGGGGACTGGTAGCAGAGTGGAATTGTGGTACATGATGTGAAACCCCTAAAGAATCAATAAGACAGTTAAATTAGAAAAAAACGTTCAGCAATAGAAATCTAGATCAGAAACTCAGGGCAAGTGTTCTTAAACGCTAATGAAAGGCTTGAGGCATACACATTATTGTAGAGTTTAAAATGGAAGCTATTTACTATTTACTATTATTTACTATTTTCTATTACTGTGATAAAATGCCATAACCAGGACAATGTATAGAAAGAAGGGATTATTTGGGGTTTTCAGTTCCATAGCAATAATAGCCTATCATCGTCATGGTTGGTAGCATGGAAGCAGACAGCCTTGGTACTGGAGCAGCAGCTCAGAGCTCACAACCTGAACTGCAAATAGGAAGCAGAGAGTGCCATAAGATGCATCAAGGCCTTTGAATCATCAAGCCACTCACAGTGATACACCTCTTCCAACAAGGTCATACTTTCCAATCTTTCCCAAACATATTCACCAACCGAGGACCTTTATTCAAACACATGAGCCTATGGAGGCAGTTTACATTTAAAGCACCATATTCTCCTCCCTGGCCTCCATAGGCTTCTGGCCATATCATAATGCAAAATGCATTTTGTCTAACTTCAATATCCTCACAGTTGTTCAGTGTCAACAATGTTTATAAGTCCATTGTTTACTAAGACTCGAGCAATCTCTTAATTTTAATTCCCTGTAAAATAAAGGAGTAAATTACATATTTATAATATGCAATCAGAGAATTTTTGAAATCATTCACAAAGGAAGTTGTTGGGACACTGTGAAGAAATCCTGGACCAAAGCAAGACTGCCTCCTGGAAGGTCAGACTCCAAGTTCTTTAGTTCCACGTCCAATGTCAAGAACTTAAATTTGCATTTCCAGATTTGATAAGTCCAAAATAAAATTTTAGCTTGGACTGATTCCACTCCCTTTCCTTGGGAAATGTGTGATGATGCTGGCCTTCCCAACACTGGGGACTCCAAACACAATCCTAGTTTTACATTCACAGCTTCTAAGACTATACTTTCAGGGAATCATTTCAATATTTGCATTCACAGATTTCTGCTATAAACTCCTCAGGGCATTTTACTCTCTCCAGATCTTCATGCAATGACTGATTACCTTACAGCACATTGCCTGCCAGCAGTGTCCTTGTCAACCATGGAGTAAGATCCTATAACCCCTTTATTCACATATCCATGACTCTAAAACCAGAACCATGCGGAAGACATTGCCAAATTTGGCCAATAATTGGGATATAATCCTGCCCCCATTTGCAGAAACTTTGGATTTATTTTGTTGTTGTTTTGCTTGCTTGTTTTTGTTTTTAGGCTCAGAAAATTCCTTATGCCCTTTTATTTCAGAAGGTAGAAGCTTAGTGGGTAGAGGGAGAGAGAGGAAGGATGTGGGACTATAGTCTTTTTCTGAGGTCACCTCTCCCTTCATTTCAACAGAGCTACGGTCTTTATTTAAATGTCTTTCAGCATAAGTCTTAGCTTTGCTCTTCAAACTGTACATTTTATATTTCTTTATGAGTACACGATCTTTTTCAATGTAAATCTGCCTTAGAGTGATTACTAAAAGTAATGTGACATAGTCAATGTTAGGGAGTATTGGAATCTTCTCTGCAGAAAAATTTGGTCTGACTTGAAATTTACCTTGAGGCATGTTCTTGGGACATATTTGAAGAGAATCACTTTGTGTGTGTGTTTGTGCTAAAATATCACAATAACAGTTTCTTAACTCGATTGCAGACCTTTTTCCCTTCTAAACCATCCCAAGATGCGCAACCTGTGTTTCTCTTTGCACTGTGTTCTAAGATCCAATTAAGACAATGCTATTAAGCTCTGCTTATAGCATTTAACACTTTTCTAGTCCAAAGTCTCTGAGTCTCTCACAATCCTCCACAAAACAACATGGTCATTTTTCCCACAGAGGTAATCCCTTCCAGTGGTGTTCCATCTTCTATATTAGTTATGATAAAACACCTTAACCAAGGCAACTTACAGATGGAAGGGTTCGTGTCATGTAGTTCTGGGAAAGAGAAGTATAAAACCATCATTTCTGGTGAGCATGGTAGCAGGTCATCAGGCATGGATGGTGCTGAAGCAACAGTTAATCCATAAAGAGGAAGCAGAGAATGAGTGAGTTTTGAGACTTCCAAACCCTCACCTAGTGACACATATCCTTTCAAAGATCACACTTAACCTCCACAAACTGGGGACCAAGTATTTAAACATGAGACTATGGAGGGCATTTTCCTCCATGGGCATGTCCACTTTTATAACAGTGGACAAGAAATCCAAGTTTTAAAACATTTTGCAAGTCAATGTAGTTCTACCTTTGAAGGTATATGAGAAATACATAGGTGATCAAAATATGAATCCTAAACTTTCTATGGAAATAACAATTTACTAAAATCTCTGGACCACTGCAAACATCAGCATTCAGAAACAGTTTTTTCCCCTCAGAATTAATTAACTAATTAATTAATTAATTTAAAATTACCACCTCCTCCTTACATTTCCCTCCCACTCCCCCCACTCCCTCTCCCCCTCCCTCTCCAGCCCTAAGA
>LOEQ01002824.1:124891-157807 GCA_001685075.1 Bramus lutescens | reverse complement strand
GAGAGAGAGAGAGAGAGAGAGAGAGAGAGAGAGAGAGAGAGAGAGAATAATGCAGTTAATCTGGGCAACAACTTAGTTGATTTGAAGTACTGAATATGTTTGCTACCCTCTCCTAGCAGGTGGGTGTTGGAAGTCAGATAAGTTACATTCAGGGATGAATGAGTTAATCAGACCTTTTTGTCTTCCAGCAAATTCTTTCTAATGAAGGTAGTCTACCAAGTGGACTAATGCTCTACTTATCTAACTGTGCCCCAAGTCCCATTAACACTAAAATTACCTGGGGAACATTTTAAATAGCTCTAATGCTTTAATTCAATTTGCCCAGATAGGGATAGGTACATCAGTATTATTCAAAATTTTCCCAAGTGGTTCTGTGAAGCAGCTATAATATGTCCATAATGCAAAAATTAATCATTTTCCAAAGATTGGGATGTTGAAAATCATAGTAATATTAGCAATGCATTTTTTGTCCTCTTTAGAAATAGAGAGTACCATACTTACTGAAAAAAAATCACTCTGTTCATATTGATCTCTTCCTGATTGTTTTAGGAAGAAGATCGCAACTTTTCATGGATGGAAACATGATGGATGTGCAGCTAGAGTGTTTCCAATCATGCATATGAACCACCTTTTCCAAGCTCCGCAAGTAAGCACGGAACAATTTCTACATTTGGTTTTGTTAAAGTAAGAAAAGCCTACTTTACCTAATTTTAGGATTGATGAAAGGCCAAGACTTGTTCCTCCCGAATACAGGAGGGTTTAGGTGTCCTGGGAACAAGCAGATGAAGTTTATTAAATAGAGAGAGGGTTGTTGAGTTAGAGGGAAAGAAAATTTGAGTAAATGTGTGTGTGTGTGTGTGTGTGGTTTACAAGATGAAGCGTAATCTTTGCAGTCTGCTTACCATGGAGGCCTTAAGGACTGATGGCATGAATTACTGTAGACAATGCAGCTAGCTCCTTTCACCTCATCCTCCCTTCTTTTCTCGCCTAGTTTCCTCTTCCGTTGTTTCTGTTTCCTTTTTAATAGGAACAGAAGTTATCATAGTTCCATGAGAAAATGTAATGTCAATCTCAGAATGTTTTGCATGGTGACGATGAAGTTAAGCAGAAGTTCAAAAGCAGATTTCCCTGCCTGCCTCACCATGGCACGATTGCAAGTCCCCTTTCATCGTGAAAACACACAGGTATTAAGTATCTAGATCAATTGAAACACCTCTATCATGTGAGTCCCTTTTTGATTGGTGTGATAAAACACCATAAAAATAACAATGAGAGTGGGAAGGTTTTATTTGGGTTTATGAATCTAGGGCATTGGAGTTCGTGATGTTGGCATAGAAACTTGGGGCTCATGTCTTGAACCACTAACAGAAAATAAGAGAGTGAACTAGAAATCCTGTGAGTTTTAAAACTCAAATTCTGCCCCCAGGAACACACTTACTCCAGCCAGGTGAGATCTGTCAATCCTTCCCCTACTGTGTCACCAGGTGGAGATCAAGAGTTTAAAAGCTTTGCACTGTACAGCACATCTTATTCAAAGCACCGCAAATTACACAATCACTCAGGGAATCAAGAGTTGCACAGGTTACCACGTTATCAGTGGCTGAGTTATCACTCAAGATGAAGTCACTGCAGACACTGCCATCTGCAGGCCCATACTGTCATGCTTATTGCCTTCCATCGTTGTCTCTGTCAACCACACACACACACACAAAAGCAGGCGCAACTCTTCATTTTATTCAGGTGTCCACAACATGTTTTATTCAGTTACCTACAACAGGAAATACCCATAACGTTGGGAATAGTAAAGCAGTTCATCTCTGAATAGGTCAAATATACTTCACAGTGTTGCTTTCTATTGAATTTGGGAAGAAGAAAAAAGGCAAATTCTTTGCACTATGTGGCTTTGCTGACAATAGAACATTTCATTCCAGATCAAGCATCTCTTCTTCTTCCTGACTAAGAGCCTATTGTCATTTTTACTCTTAGTTAGTGGTTTCCAAATTGAGGCAGGCTTAAGAATAATACAGAGGCCGAAAAAAATTACAGGTCTTAGGGGCAAACCCCTGTAATTCTGATTCAAGGACTCTAGGATAGAGCCTGTGACAGTCTCATTTTCAAGAATGCGTTAGTGTTCTTTGTGCCATTGTGACCAAAACAAAGAAAAACACTATAAAATGGGAGGCATCTATTTTTGCTCAGGGGCTCAATGCGTAGTCATTTGACCCATGATTGTAGGCTTGTTGTGAGGTAAAATATCCTTGCAGGAGAGATGGTGATGCAGTTTTTAAAACCTCTCGCCAGCCAGGAAGTCAACATTACGAGAAAGGGGCCAGTAAAAGATATATCCCTTAAAGACCCTTTTAAATTCAGCTAGTTCCTCCAACTAGCTTTACCATGCACATCTCCATGGTTTTCCAAAACTCTATTCGGTTTTTAAATTTAGAATCTATCAATGGGAGAAAGCTCAGCCCTTGTGGTTCCATTACTTCCCAAGCCCTTTCTCTCAGCACTGCTCATTCACGGACTGGGTGTTCAGTCTGTAACCTTTAGTGTGTATGTGTGGCAGACACATTTCCAGTCCAAGCGAAAACCAGTCTCCTCACAAACCCCGCTATCAATTAGACACCAGTACTTAGAATAGCACTCCGAAATTTACTAGTTGATTCAAGTCTGACATAAGAGGGGCACCACTTAGCAATGTTGAAAGTGTTAGTCCTTCAATGACAGCTGATGCATGTCTGAACTAAATGATTTGGAGTTCTATATTGCTGCTTTGCTTTGAGAGGTTAAAAAAATATGTTTCTCGCTGCCATAACACAATGTCGGAAGAAAGAATCTTAGAAAACTAAATGTTCATTTTAAGACATTTGAGCTACAGCAAGGGTGAAAGAAGAGAGTAGACTGAATTGCATCTGCAGACTAGAAGCACAGAGAGATGAAAGTTCATTCTGATTTCCATTCTCATCTGGATGAAGCTGGCTTCCAAAAGGGCTTCTCATGGTGGGACGCTTTCACTTATATAACCAGAAATTTATATCACTTAAAGATGTGACTCAGTGATCATTCATTAAGTCTTTTTGATATTTGTTTTGTTTTTTTACTCAGAGTGTTCATAATATGTCTGTACCACATGAGAAAGACAGATCTTTGCAATCAAGGATGCTTGCATGTAATTCCCAAATCTTCTATTTATGTAAGTGTGAACTAAATACAACTTAACAATGCAATTTATGAATTGCATATATCCTATGTGTTTATTTTTTCTGTTTTTATAAAGCAGAGAAGTAATTTTTTCATTCATATTATGTATATATTTCATTAAATTTGCTTATCTGGCAATTATAGCATAATTGTTCAAGGCATTGTACGTTCTAAAATGGGGGCAATATGGTTTAATGAAACGAAAAATAAAATGGTTCTTTTTGTTAATAAAAGCCAGACATCACTCATTGCACCATAAATAAAGGTGAAAAGCTGTAATGGACAAGACTGTGATTCCCTAACACTTCATTCCATTGATGACATCAATAGAAGGGTGGGGGGGCCAGGAAGTAATTGTTTAACTGCAATTCCAATTATAGAAGCTGTGAGCAAACCAAGTTCATTCTGGTTTCCATTCTCATCTGGATGAAGCTGGCTTCCAAAAGGGCTTCTCTATAGAGTCGAAGAAGCAACAATCTAAGAATAGTTCATAGCCATGTTTTTGATGAAACGCAAGGGTTGAGGTTCCTGTTCATCTGTAAGTCAAGTGACCATTGAAATTAAAGATTCCCTACACTTATGGTCAACTTGGAGATCTGATTCCTCCAAAATTCTGCAGGTACATCACCAGTGTCAGGAAGGTAATGGCTTATACCTACCAAGAAGGATGCCAAGTGGGTGGCTTGACCTGGTTTCTCTCTATAGAGTAGGAGTTGCTTTTAATAGCCAGCTGGAGGCTGTACTTTCACAGCAGCACAGCAAGTTTTTCTTTTTTTTTCAGGAAACCCTGATCAGAGGAAAATCTTGTTTTATAGAGCTAATGCTGTGAATTTGCCTTCTTACATCTTGGTATTGGGAAGCTTGGGTCTTATACTTTCTGAATAACAAAAAATTCTGATGGGTAATAGGAGACAGAAGTTTTCAGATAGTTTTCTGTACCTAATGTCTCTCTATCCCTACTGCTATTCCCTATATAATAATCATAGTCTTAGTCTAGTTTATTTGTTTGTTTGCTTGCTTGTTTGTTTTAGGTAAGCAAATAAAAACTTAAAAAGGCTGTTTCTTCGTTCCAGGTCACCTGGTGTGAAGCAATAAAACCAGGAGATTTGGATTATCACTTTTGAGTTGAGAATTTAAGCATGTTCATCTAACCTTGTTTTTGTTTTTAAATTCGGTATAATATTTTTATATAGAACTCTCAAGTTCAGGAGATAAAGAAACAAAGATGTTTAATAGTGAAAAGTTGTTCACAGATATTCAAAGGCAGCACACAAGAATAATTGAGAATTGCCTCTTAAAACACTCTATTACATTTACTTTGTGTGTGTGTGCCTGTACATAAGCCATACTGTGTATTTAGATAAGATGAAAACTTGAAAAGAATGGTTGTAAGAACTGCCTTCTTCTTGTGGGTCCTGGGGATAGAACTCAGTGCACCAGGCTTGCAGGTAAGCACCCTTATTCAGCGAGCCATCTTGCTGGCTGCACTGCGATTGTTCTTGATCGTTATCATTGTCATTGTTTTTCAAACGTCTGGCATTTGGATGTCTGAGTTATAACTGAATTATTCACTCTTACTTTTTGCATAAAATTATTGGATTCATGTAGGAAGCTACCTTCCTACATGAATATGTGTGTTTGATTTTCTGTTGAAACAGAAACTCTAAAAATTGTTCTCTATATCTGTTCTAAATTACTGTCATGATGTACGAAAGAAACATTGACTCAACGGGGCAACCTTTGGAAGAAATAAATATTTGATTTTTTAAATAAAGTGTCTTGTTTCTTCCCGCTCTTCTCTTTTCTTTCTTTTCTATCATCCTTTTACCTCCTTCCATCAGCATCTTGGAGGAACCCTGCTAAGTGTGCTCTCGCTTTGTTAAACCTCCCACCATCTCCACAGGCTTTTGTCAGATTCTTCCTCTAATATTTGGATGCAAATTAGTTCACCACCTCCCCACACTTCTTCATAGACTCCAGTTTCCCGAGACGAGCTTGAAAAAAGTTAAATGTGGATGTGAGGAGGAATGTAACAAGAGCAGGTTGCTGATTGTAGGAAGAAATACAGTTTCTTCCCAGCTTGATGCCAAGTCCTGTCAACTTTGCACATTCATAACTTTCCCTGTAATCTCATGTGATAATCAAAGTGTTTGTCCATCATTTTATGTGATGAAATGGAAAACAGAATGGCTGTTTCTTAGTTAAGTTCACCTGCAGGGAAGTAAAATAACCAGGGTAGGGATTTGGATAATTACTTTGAGCTGAAACTTTTTAAACACTTTCATCAAAATTTGGGTTTTTTTGAATATACTGTTCGGTGAATTATGCTGTGAAGTTTTTGTTTCACTGCTTCAGACTTATATGACAGCATACTAAGATGGCACCAAAAGAGCCACAACCGGACAGTATGAGATGGTGTCTGGGGAGTTCATGAACACCCCTTCATATGTCAAACTTTTACGTCCTGAAACCTATGAAGGTGTCTAGACTTACAAAAGTAACTCATTTCTTGAATAAAATGTAAAGAATCTGTCTTAATCACAAAAGTTAGAGTAGGGTATTTCTCTTTCATAAATGAACCAAGAAATAAACATATTTGTTCTATAAAGCTATGTATTACAGCATGATTCATGATCCAAGACTGTGTATAGTAATCCACATCTCTGACTCATTCCCTCATGCAAAAATCAACCAGGAGAGGAAGAAGTTGAATTTTAACTAATTATATCTTAGAAGTAAATTAAAGCAACAGTGTAGCAAATGCATTTTTGTTATATCTGAGGAAAAATAAACTGGTAAATTGGGGTAACTATGGTTTTTGGAAGGCGGAGAATTTCAATTAACACTTATGAGATGTGGGAAATACCGTTACCCAGACCCAATTCCCTACCTTAAAATGGGGTTAAGAGTTTCTAAGGGATTTGACAAGAATTAGCTTTATAGGGGGTCTAGTGAGCTGTTAGGCATATAGAAGAGATTTAGTACATATATTCCAAACTTTCTCTTCTAACATCACCAAGAGAAGCAGATAAAGAGTTCTCTAAAATCCCCACCATAACTCCCAACTTTAAAGAAAGTTCTGATAAGTCTTTGACGTTTTAACATTTTTCTTCACCTTTCCCATCCTCACAAGTGAATGCACCTGCAGAAACTTCCTTTTCTTGAAAAAAATATTGCAGAAAATTCAACAGTGATTACAGCACATTGCTCTTCACCAAGACAATATAGCCTTTCCTCTGAAAGATAAGAAATATTAAGTCAGGTTAAATTTACACAAACCCACAGTGTGTGTTCTCCCATCGCATGAATGCTCCTCGTGAGGTCTTTCATTCCCTTACCTTTGCTTCCTTTTCCTCATCCCTCATGTTTCCTTCCGTCCTCTCGTCTGCCTTATATGGTTCAATATTGTTTCTCTTTTGCATTTCATGCGAGGACCTCAGTAGCTCTCTGCTTTGTATTCTTCTATTGGTTCTGAAAATCACCTCAGAAATTTATCTGATGGAAGTAGAACGGACGAAGAGGGGAATTAAGGAAGAATAATTTTGAATGGATAACTTCGATATTATCCAAGCCAATGCATGTGCCAGCTCTGTCACTTAGCTGGGGAAAGTTGGAGTGAGTTGACAAGTGACAATAGGGGCTCACTTTCCATTCCTGAGAAAGTGATGTTAATACTATACTTCATGAGTGCTGAGGACGGTTTTGTGAGCCTTGACCATTATATCAAGCTCTAATATGGGGTGTATGTGTGTGCGTGCATGCATGTATATCTGTGTCTCTTCATATGAGCACACGTGTTTATAGCATGCCTCCATGTGCTTGTGAAGGAAGAGGTCCATCTTTGGATGTTGTTCTTCAGGAGGAATATATTGCATATTTTCTTTTTTGTTGACTTATTTTATATTATTATTTTCTGTGTTTGAGTGTTCTATCTACATGTCTGTGTATCACTTGTATATGTGGTGAGCAAAAAGCCATAAATCAGCGTTTGATCTCCTGAAACTGGAGTTATAGATGACTTTAAAGTACAATATATGTGGCAGGAATTGAATCAGAATCCTCCGGAAGAACCAACAGTATTCTTCACAAATGAGTCATCTCTCCAGCCCCACTTTATATATGTATGTATGCATGCATATGTATGTGTATGTTATGTATGTATGTGTGTGTGTATGTATGTATGTATGTTTCTCACTCTCTGCTCTGGAGTTCACTAAGTAGGCTCCCAGCAAGAAATAGGGATTCACATGACCCTGAATCCCCAACATTGCAATTAAAAGCACATATTCTCCACCCTGTTAGTTTTGTGCTGCTTGTGGGAATCAAATTTAGGTCCTCGGGTTTTCAGGAACAGACAAGCAGTTTACCAAATTAGCGTCCCAGGCTCTGACTCTAATTTAAATGCCGAAATGTGGAGGACACACTAGTATCTTAAGAATTCTACAGAAGTTTATACATCAATACAATGTGAAACAGGTTTAGTGTCCTGATGTTGTTCCTCAACTGTATTTCAGCCCCATTATTACACTGACTCTAATTGTAGCAATTATATCTCTGTCATATTTACCAATGTTATCTATTTTCTTTTTCTTTATACTAAGAAAAATTTGATCTTCAGACTCCATTTACATAAAAATTTGTATTATTTTGAATTGTGAACTTGACCTTCAATTCATATGCTAATTATGAAATTGATTAACAAAATTATATAATTCATTTAAATCTACTGTTTTAAAGGATTCAAGAAGCCTTTTTCAGAGGGAAACTGAAATCACCTATGCCATTGTGTTTATCCTGCAATGGGCAATAGATTATCAAATTTCATATTTTTAAGAAATTAAAGTAGCTAGCATTTCACCCTATTTGCATACATAATATTGTTCCAAAAGTTTATGTGTATGAGAATATTTGCATTTAGTTTGTTTCATTTTATCTTTAAAAATTTCATGTGTATATGAGTGTGTGTGTGTATGTGTGATGTGTTTGTGTTTTCATGAGTATACAGGTATTGCTGTATGCACATGGAGGCCAGAAGTCAGATTTACGTGTTATTCTTCAGGCAACACATAACTTGTTCATTTTTAGAAAAATCTTTCTCATTCTCTTGGCACTCCCCAAGTGGGCTATGCTGTTAGGCAGTGAGCCCTCAGGATGGAACTGCTTGCATTCACCTTCTCCTGACTGGGATTATTATTACTTATCACCATAACCCAGAGCTTCTACATGAGTACTGAAGACCAAATTTTAGTACCTGTGCTTGCATAAGAAGCACTGTTTCAGGTTTTTGTTTGTTAGATTTTGTTTTGAATGAATCATTTTCCTAATGTTGTGTTTCATTTTTATTTAAAAATTTTCCCTTGTTTGCTTCCAATTTCCAGGAGGATCTATATATGTTTTTCTTTGGGTTCACCTCATTACTTAGCTTCTCTAGGATGGCAAACTATAGGCTCAATGGTTTCAGAGACACAGAACTTAGTCTTCTCAGTGGAAAGCCTCAGAAATGCAGCCCTTCACATTTCTCTAAGTGCAAGTAGCTTACTTGCCCAGTGAGCTCCAGAGGTCTTGGCTGCAGAGAAGGGAAAGGCTGCCTTGGCTTTGGGAATGTCTGTCTTTAGGGTGATGTCACCTCCACTATAGTCGATCCTCTTGGAGTAATGTGCCTTCCCAGAGCTACCAGCCACACTCTGCAACAGTCTTGGTCATCTCGACTGGTGTAGAAGGCTCCAGGTATGTTATGTGAGGGGCCAGGAAGTGTGTGGGGATACACAAACTATGCATTTCCTTAAACATCACTTGTGCCTTAATCCTCTGGCACAAGGATTAAATGTCCCAAGTGTCCTCAGATTTTCCTGTTATTTGACTTATTAATTAAAATCAATGCCTACTACCGTGCCCCCCCCCAAAAAAATGCTGGGAGATTTCTGTCAATCACTTTCACCACCTTCATCTTCTTCCTCCTTGTAATAATTCTAGAAGATTGTGATGGTAATTGCTCTCCTGTGGCTTCCAATGGAAAGCTTAGCTGCAGGAGAGTCATTGAGAAATGAGAAAAGTCAGATTTTCCCTTTATCTACACCTGCATACCATTGACAAAATCCCCTATAACTCTAGACCTGATGTTTGAGAAATGTGATATTGATTGCCATATTGCAGAAACCAGTCTTATAGGCTGCATCCTCAAGAGCATACACAATTTGGTGGCAAATAATGGATGATTGACAGTTTTTTTTTTTCTGACAAAACTTTCATTTGACATTAATCCTCCAATTAAGTCCTCTGTCCTGATTTGAATGTAATATCCAAATACCAACCAGAACCTAGTTTTAATTAAGGCCACTCATAAAATTTTCTCATGTGGGATATATGAAGAGAAGGCAACCCTTTGGCTCATAATCAATTTTCCTGTGTAAACTGCCTTTATCACACTTGTCTGGCAGTCATGTAGCAATCCAGGTATCATCAGGACTCTTTCTTGTTCAGTCATGCCTGGATCCCATACCTTGTTCCTGCAAACAGAACTACAATCTCTCTTTTTATTTGTCCTTTTTGAGTTCTGGTGGAGCAAGGTCTAACTTGCCGAAGACTTTACCTTTAATGTCCATGAAGAGACAACATTAATTTTACTTTTCATAATCTAAATAAACCTATTAACGAATTCTATCAGTTACTCTGAGATAGAGAAATAAGAATACTCTGACTTATAATTACCAACATCTTGTGGACTCAGAAGACTCAAGACACCTACCATAATTTCCTTGTTCATGAGTCTCTAGAACAAGGGAGTCAGCATAACAAGCAAGTAGAACATTAAAACAAACTACAAACCAGAACTTTGATGAAAAACATTGCTTTTATTTTTTATTTCCTAAGAAAACACAAATTAAGACAACACATAAAAATGAAGGATGGTAAACTGCATCTTAATTGCATCATAGAAATGTCGGAGCCTGGTGTGGATACATAAAGTGTCTCCTTTTTAAGTAAGAAAAAATGATATAATCTAGATCATACACTTATAATTAAGAACAGTTACCAAATATACATTTGAACTTAATATCCAAAACATGCTTATGGGAAGTTAGTACCTACACCTGGAGAATGAATAAGTGTGTGGGGTCCTTTTCATCCCTCAGCTATGAGGCAGATACATAAAATGTCATGGCTGTGGAAAGTTTTAACTAATGGAAAGGTGGGGACTCTGCCAGGCTTTTCCCTATGCCAACAAGTCAAGAAAACCCCACCTAATGCATAAGAAGTGTTTCATTGGTGATTTCTGCCTGGGCACACACCAAATTTGTTTATAGACAGTGTTCTCATATTTTGCTAGATCAAACCTAAGGCTATGCTAGTCTTGTGCTAAAAATTTTTCAATATAGCCATTTTTGACATATAAAAGTCTGTATCTCGAGCAAATATAAATGCTCTCAGTGAATGTTTCTCTTCCTCCAGTTTCCCACTGATTTCCCTTGTAATTTTGACTGACATGGCAGTGTTCATTATGCATGGCAGTCTTCCCTGTTCTCTACATGTATTATATCGCTTAATTCTCACAGCATATGTGTTTGCAGATGCATAAACTGAGCCTTAGAGAGGTGTGATAATTTTCCTAATGTTGTAATAACTGACAGATTCAGGATTGCACCCCAGAGACATTCTGTGCTTTTGAAGATTTTACTGTATGATCACCCCAAATTTTCATTATAATAGGTTACCCATATGCTACTATAAGAAAAGATAGTATCAGTAACTCAATGACTTACTGATTCTTCTCCTGAAGCTTACATATAGCAACCATAGTTAATTTATCATGAGGTTTTATAATAGCTCATAATCCTTTTTCTTTAAGAAAAAAAACAAAATCATTATTTGCTTTTATATACCTATTATCTACTGAATAGAAGATTGTATGCCAAATAACGAATACTATGTTTTCTATGAAGACACCCTATTCACTGAAATTATAAAAGGTATGAAATTCACAGTGAAATGAAGCAGAAATTCAATATAGGAAATATAACCAGCAGTCTTATGAAAAGCAAAAAATTCTCAGACGACACATTTACACTGTCACTGTGTGCTGCATTTTGTCTTCAAACCTCTCTTAATATGGCTTTATCTGCATAATAATTAAACATACAAAAAATACCATATTCCTTATTTGTTTTCTTTATCTGTATATGAAAAATATATATCAGAAAGGATACATACCAAAATCTTTAACAGTACATTAACCAAATGTTATACAATTTCAGCATGTGATTTCACAGCATATTCAAACTAAAGGTTAAACAATATCCTTATACCATAAATTAAGTATTAAATAACTAATGTCAATCAACTTTTGTGAGTCATAGAGCACTATCAAGTTAAAAAGGAAGCTAGTCTCACAGATAGATGTTAGATTGACACATAATAAACATGATTATTTATACCACAAAAAAGATGAAATCAAGGTATAAGAGTAAAAAGAGATAGATAAAGGAACTTTTCTTTCTTGGTTGTCCAAACAACCTAGATGCTGATTTCACTGACATGTATTTCATCATATTCTGCCCTCATTTGTATAATGACATTGGGACTCTTTTTTTGGACAAGCTGCAAATAACTGTCAGCTTTCTGCTGGGTGTCCAAAGGTGGTCTTTGCTTGAAATTCATTTTATAGCATCTGTATTAAAAGCCTATAATTTTGGTGCTAGTGTTTATAACATTTACAGAAGAAGGCCTTGAAATTCAGTGATCAGTGTAATACCTAGGGGTTATCAACATGTGGATGAGTAGAGACTGAATGAAACTTATCCTCTAAATTAATTTAGTGTAGACAAAGGTACCAAACTATATTTGTGATGCTTACATAATCATATAGTAAATTCAATGTTGTAGAAGAAGGAGCACCAGATAATTCATATAGAGTTGTTCAATAAAAAATGTTGGGTTTAAAATCATTTAAAAGCAAATAATTTCAGTGAAGTTAAGTTCCTTTAGGCTGCTTTTGTACTTCTTGCCTATTCTCAGCTTTTCCATTGCTTTCCCCCTTATTTAATTTGATAAAACAGAGGTACATCCTACAGCTTTCTTACATTTTGGCATCATTTAGAATGAAGCAGCCGAAAGGTTGGATATGGCAGATTAAAAATGGTCACATAATGTTTGAGACCCTCTCGCTGGGAGATGGTTCTATCACACCTCTTGTTGGTTCTGAACTTGCCCGTGTCTACACAGAAAAATTGCCTACAGCATAAATGTTATGACGACAGTTCCATAGGTAACAGAGGAGGACTGCACGCTTCTGTGTCGTGTAGAATTGCAAAAGAAGTTGAAGAAGTTTTGCTCCCCTATGGCACTGTGTTGTTTACCGCCCAATCTACCTAGGCAAGTGGAAAAACCATATCAAAGAAAAATAGTGGTATAGATTGCAGAAGAGACCTAATTTGACACATTCATTTCATTCTACCTTCTTTAAGAACCCCACTGTGCCAGAGCACAAAAATTGTGGTCTTTGAAGTGTCCTGACCCAAAGCAAATGATCCTGAAAAGATCTCAAAAATGGCAGTAATGGTCAAAGCCACCAAATTTTAGCAGAGTGACTCATTTTTCATAGTAATTAATCACTTAAGAAGCAGTTTATTGATGGTTTTCCTTTTTCTGTTTCTTGTGGTACTAAATTTAAGGACATGTGCATGCTATGATGCACTCTACAACTAAGCTACATTCACAACAATCAATACTTTTAAAGTTGGATGAATTGAGTACAAGACAGTGTGTCTTTGTCCTCTCCGCCTTATCTCCTTTCACCATTGCAGTGGTCAGTATGGCAATTTATTCAAGATACACTTCTGTTGGTCTGGGGAACTCTTGTGACTGATGGAGGCTGTGCCTGTAACATCAGAGAATATGGAAGTAATATGACACCACAATTTAAGACTCAAAGGAAAGTAAATCATCCAAAAACATACCTCCTTTCAATCATTCAGCAAAGTGTTCTTATATTCCTGAGTCTGATTTTATCAGTGGCACACACAGCTGCTATGGACTCACACAAGACAACCTTTCCTTGAGACTTTGGTCATTTAGAAATTGCTGAAGGCAATTCTAAATTTCATACTATTTAGGAAATCTCTTACATATGTCACAGCCTTTCTTGTCAACTGAAAATAGCTATCTACAGATCAATCCAGAGGATCTACTACAGAGTCATTTTCTTAAATGTTTCATTTGTATGAAACTTACATTTTAAATAAGCTCTTTCAAAAAATTCAATACACCCTGTTTTTCTTACATCAATACTTCTTCAAATTGTTGCTTCTGCATTATGCTGTTCTCATTTATCTATTCCATATTAAGATCAATACTTTTATAGTCAATTCGTTGATAACATATTGTTATTATGATGAATAGTGTTGCAATAAACACAAAAATGTCAGCATCTCTTCAAAATACTAACATTATTAAAAGATGAATCATCAGAGAATATGGTATAAATGGAATACAAGCCAGCATTTATTGAGAATGAGATCCTATATTTTTTTAATATGTGTGATCTTGTATTATGTCAAGTTAATTAAATTTGGCACAAAAGGACAGATACATAGTGATCTCATGCAAGTGTGGAATTATCGAGTCTAGATGTCATGCAGAAATTGGAACAGTGGGTACCTCTGGTTAAGAACAGGGTGTGAGAATAGAATACATGATATCATGGTAGAACATATGTGATTATTATAGTCTAAATGTATAGAAGGATATATAGGTCTCAATAATCTGCTATATATTCCAAATATTCCAAATGAGAAGACATTTAATGTTACTATCTCAATGAAGTATATTTCTGTGCTCTCTCACTTTACCTCTTTCTCATACTAAACTGTTGGGCAATTTGTTAAAACATGCAACTCTGTAAGTGTCAGTGAAATGAATGAGTAAGTGGATCTTGAAAAGCACATTGCAAACATAAAAATAAAATAAAATGTAAGTATTGCTTATAATGAAGACAATTCAATAGCAGTCTCTTCCAACCTTCACTTTACATGAGTTATTTGCAATCCTGACATTATGAAGGAATGTTTCAAGGTTCTATGATCAATCAATACCTGTGAAAACTGTAGGACTTCTTTTTCAATACTTGTGTTGATTCTTTGAGATATTCATAAAAGATATTTTGTTCATGTTCAACCCCATTTCTCTCAATAATACCTACAAAATGAACCCAACCCTCTTCTCCCAAACTTTATTCTCTCCTCTTCTCTCTCCCCTCAGCTCCTCCTTCCTTCCTTCCTTCCTTCCTTCCTTCCTTCCTTCCTTCYTTCYTTCCTTCCTTCNTCCTTCCTTCCTTCCTTCCTTCCTTCCTTCCTTCCTTCCTTCTTTCCTTCCTTCCTTCTTTCTTTCCTTCCTTCCTTCTTTCCTTCCTTTTTTCTTTCTTTTCTTTCTTCCTTCCTTTCTATCTCTCTTTCTTTTCATCTATTTCTTCCCTTACTCTCTTCTTCTTCCTTTTTCCTGTTATTTTTTTTCTCCAATAAATTTAGATTTGTTCTTCCTATATATTGCTGACTATGGGACAACCATATGCTTAATGTCATCTCAGGGAATAGAAAAATAAATCCCTTAAAAACAGTGATTGTCTTTAAATTCATTCTTCTCAATTAAACTTGCTCTTGTGTAAACTAGTATGAAATTTAATCAAGTTTGTCAGTTTTCTATAGTAGAAGCATACATGTCATTGATTTTAAAGTCTTGAGATCATAATAGAAAGCTGTTCCTTAAAGGTTTGAACATTCACAATTCAGGCACCCAGTCATTTAAGAACTTTGTACCAAATATCTTACAGTGTACTAAGATACTGAGAAGATGAAATAATGAACCAGTACTTTCTGGTATTAAACAAACATGGCTGTGAATGAAATGTAGACATAAATAGAGATCATGGTGTCAGCTATGATAGTCATAATTCCTAAGTGCAGAGTTCCATCTATGAGGAAGGTCCAAGAATGAAAAATAAACTGTTGTACACACAAAGTAAGTCTATTTTCTAGACCAACACTTATGCCACAGAAAAGCAAGGATGTGCTAGATAATTCTTCTTTATATAAATAATAAGTAGCTAAGGGAAGTTTAAGGAATGTATATCATGAGCCAGGAGGTGGTGACACACGCCTTTAATTCCAGCACTCAGAGGCAGGGGTAGGAGGATCTCTATGAGTTTGAGACCAGCCTGGTCTATAAGAGCTAGTTCTAGGACAGGCTCCAAAAGCTACAGAGAAACCCTGTCTCGAAAAACAAAAACAACAAAAAGAAGGTATATAATGATAAATAGGAGAATACTTTATAGAAAAGAAAAATACTAAATGAATGTTGTGATTCCAGAGGTACACAATTTTTCTATGCCAAAAAGAATTTGTGCTTTCTCACAAGGCCAGGAGAAATCAAAATAGGTTTAAGCCATATTACGATCAGTCTTGAGATTTATAAAACATATTTTGAGACTCTGCAAAGAAATGCATAGTAAAATGTTATGAAAACATTCAAAGAATGAGATTATGAAAGGCTATGTCTAAAATACAAATGAAACAGAAGATGTGTAAGGAGTGGGATGAAAAACAAAACAAAATAGGGAGGTCAGAAATGAAGCAGGAAATAACTTGGGACCAACTCAAGGGTTTAGGTTATTAGTTTAATACAAGCCTGAACTAGCAGCTTTCAGAGAACACACAAGGAGCTTCGGGCGTAATCCACAAAACAAGTGAAGGATTTTGGATGTGTTAACTTTCAGGCAAATTTGTAATTTGCAGTTTTGAGTTTTAATTGAGAAATTAAGACTGAATTAAGGTTGGTGATGTCAAGCTCAGAATAAAGATGTAAACTGGAAAGATGACTCAGAGAGAGCAAACTAAGAAGGGTTTACAGTTCTGGACCTATAATGAGAAACTCAAGCCCCTTCCTAGTAATGAGAATTGTTTTTTTCTCCATAGAAGCTCCTCCTTGTAAAAATGATGATTACTTCTCCTGTTAACAGTATGACATATTACTCAAATATAAAGGACTTTCTGTTTCTTCAGAATCATTTGGGGCAGTCAACATCCTAGAGTAGATGAAGTCACAATGGCTAATTTTTAAGAGTCATCTCTTTACTTGTCCATTGCTATCTCTGCTAGCAGACAACTATCTCCTTGAAAGCATGAGCCATGGTTTCTTAATTTAGCAATATACCCAACTATGTTGCCTTATGACTAACTTATCCCCTTCAAATATTTGCTAAATCAAAGTTGAGTATTGAGTACATGGGTGATTTGAAAATCTTAGCCCAGTGTAGGGGCTGGGGAGAGTAGGGTTTAGTTAACTTTGGAGTTAAATATAATCTTGAAGCTAACAAATGATTTTTGCTCACAAGTTCTGTCGCTTCTGTATGTGTTCTTCTCTTTGAAGAAACCCCTGTATATCTGCACAAAAACTCAAACTCAGGATATAGCCTTCTTTGTCTCTGAGTGAATCATAAATTTGTTCGCAAGTTGAAAAAAAAAGATATTCATTTGTTTAGAACTTAAAATTGTACCTAAATCCTCATCTTAGATGAGAAACAACCTGAAGCAAACCAAGAGAATGGAAAACATATATTACCAAGACTTGGATTTTTATAATGAAAGAATGCAGCTGTGATCAAGTGAAAATCAATAATTTCTTAAAAAACAAACAAAATGAATACAAAACAAAACGCATGGGTGAGAAGAATAGATAGGAAAGGATAAACCAGACATTCTTTTTTTTTAAAATAAGAATTTTGTTTAATAAAATCTTTTCTCATTTTATACAGCTAATTCGTTCTCACAACCTACCCTCCTCCGGGTTCCTCCACCTTCACCCAACCCCACCTTCCCATCCACACTTCAGAAAGGTTAAGGCTTCCCATGGAAATCAACAAATTCTGATATTTCACATTGAGGCAACATCAAGGCCCTGCCTGCTATATCTAGGCTGAGCAAGGCATTTTTCCATACAGAAAGTGCTTCTAGATGCCAGTTCAAGTACTAGGAATAAATCCTGGTCTCACTGCCAGTGGCTCCACCGACTGTCCAAGCCTCACAACTGTCTCCCACTTTCAATGGGCCTAATGTGGTCTTGTGTAGCTTTTCCTGCTGTTAGGGAAGGGGAAACAGACAAGACCTGCTGAGAAAAATAGGAGTTGTGGAGAAGGGAGGGGGAGGGGAGAAAGGGATTGAGGAGAGGAACATGAGGGAATGGGATGCTTAAGAAGGTGCAAAGACAGTGAGGGAGAGAAAGGAAAGAGAAATCATGTTTGAGGGAATCATTAAAGGGCTATCGAGAAACATAACGCTAGAAAAATTCCCAGGAATCCTCAAGGATGACCCCTTCTAAGATTCTAAGCAACAATGGAGAAGACACCTAAATTGGCCTTCCCCTGTAATCAGACTGATGACTACCTTAACTGTCATCATAGAATTTTGAACCAGCAACTGATGGATACAGATACAGAGATCTACAGCAAATCACTGGGCCAGGCTACCTGAGACCAGCCCAAGAGAGGGAGGAGTAATAATATGAGCAGAGGGGTCAAGACCATCATGGGGATACCCACAGAAACATGACCTGAGCTAGTGGGAGCTCACTGACTCCAGACTGAAAACTGACATTCTTATGTCTAAAATAATAGTGGACAGCTTTGTGAGGTCATTATTTTCCTCCCACCCTTACATGCATTCTGGAGATTAAACCCAGGTCCTTAGGCTTTCTCAGCAAAAGTCTTACCCACTGAGCAATCTGACCAGTCTTTGTAATGCGCCATTTTTAAAATTAACTTCTAAGTGTATTCTGCAATGCAATTGTGGGACCTTGCAAAATGAGAGTTATAATGTTCAATTAGTAACATCAAACAATTAAGAGATTTTACATACATACAATTAATTGTATCACATCCTTTCAATTGTTTCTTTCCATTCTTTTTTGAAAGAACTCTGTGACATGACTCTTCCTATCAACATCTTTTTAATATACAATAGGTGTCTGCAATAACTTCTCACATCTTGACCTAATCTACATCTTCAGAACTGTTTTCATAAAATCAGTAGGTGCTAGTGTTCTACTATGCTTAATAACAGATTGATTCAAGTAAAACATGAATCAATGTCATTTTAGAGACTTAGAATAGACAGATGCAAAAAAAAACAACTTTGAATTGGAACTTTCAACTTGCTTGCAAAACTCTCCTTTGAAATGGAAGACATTCATACCCATTTTTTCATGTGACAACACTATGGCTGAGAAGACAGAGGAGACACTATCAACAAAGCTGCACAGCAGAAGGACAAGGACATCACCCCTGATCATACTGTTTGAGCCTCACTTAGTGCCATCCAGTTCCAAATTCATGCAAATGACAGAACGGAGAGTTAAACTTTTCCTAGTAAGAAATCAATGAAGCAGAAGACACCTTGATTACTCCAAGTTCAGAAAAACTCTTAAGTTCACCAGAAAAGGTGAAAAAAAGTTTATAGGAAATGTGGTTTTTTATTTATTCATATTTTAATTAGTCTATTAGCATGTGGGGGTAATGCACTTAAATGGGACCTTGGCAGGAAAAAGCACATTTTAAACAATAAGAAACCAGGGGAAACATTGAACATAGCTATTATTTTTGGCAGGAGTCTTTTCTCACATCTTTTTTTTTCTTTTTGTTTCTCTTCTCTGGTAACAAAAGGGGGGAAAAGTTTAAATGAGAGAAGATTGCACAGAGTTGGGGATTAGCATATTTAATTTACATAATGTCAGTGTGTTAAAGACTATGTAGGTGCAGCACCATAAAATATTCTTAGTTAAAAAGCAGCTCAATATAGGAACTTCTTTGATTTTGTACGTGTCTCCAAGTTCATTGTGTGGCTAATTTAAAAAAAGAACACCATTTTCTTTCCAAAGACAGCACACGATATGCACAGAAGCATGTAATTATTGAGGTAGACATTTAGTTAGTTCTCTGCTTGAGTCTCTCTCCAGGTGACGTAATGGAGACTCTAATGATGATGCAACTTGATCCTCCTGGACCATCACAATGGTGACATTCACACAGACACAAACCAGCAGATCTTTTCACTTTAACAATACAATGCCATTGATGCTGGAAAGTCTTGTACAATGTGTGTTTAAAGTAGAATCACCAATCTCCCTCTGTGAAAGGCACAGCAGGGTTGTAGCTCTGCCTCCTGCACACCACTAATGCTTGCCAGCAGCTTTCACTCTGAAAGAGCTTTTGGAGAAAGAACATTATTCTCTACCCAGCATGCTCAGCTTAATGCCTGTAATGGAACAGTGTTCCAAGAGTCTAAATTCATAAGTTCACCAACTCAAAAATGAATTACTCTTTTTTATCAATACTTAACTTCCCTTCACTCACAAGAATTCAGCTTGAGTTTTTGGTCATCACTGTATGTTGCCTGCACAGAATGATTCCTTCTTTTCATTTTAATAATTGCATTCATATATGCCAATTTTTGACCTTATTTTCTTTCCTTACCTCTTCTTATCAAGATCTTTTTATTCTGTGTTTAAGTTAATGTTCTGGTTTAAGAATATCATAGAAGAATGAGCAATGATGACCCAGAGTTAATATCACTGAGACACAATGTACATAATTATGATTATTAGAGGATACATAATAATTAATGGTTTTATGCCACCATGGCAGCAAAAAGAATGATTAATACCCTTGGATTTTATTTTTCACCTACATATTATCATATTCCTTCTAGGCAGATTCAAAGTTTTCATGTTGATAGTCTTAGGAAATCTGAAATGATAACTGCTATGGTTTCAATGTTTAATGCCCCTCACAGGCTCATGTGTCTGAACACTCCTGGTACTGTTAGAAAAACCTGGGAAACTGAAACCTTTAAGGAAGTACCTCCTGGGCTGACTTAGGGCAATAGTGATGAGCCTGGAGGGTTTCAACCTACAGCACAGTTTTCTCACTGCAACCAGCACCATGGATGGAACCCATCTATCCACCATAGCATTGACTAAATGATTAATTCCTTACCCTTAAAGAAGAGACAATTTTTGCCCGGCAATCTTGTCTACTTCCAATATCCAGGAGGATAAATATATGGTTTTTTTGGGGGGGTTCACCTTCTTATTTAGCTTCTCTAGGATCATGAACTATAGTATCAATGTCCTTTGTTTATGGCTAGAATCCACTTATGGGTGAGTACATACCATATTCCTCTTTTTGGGTCTGGGTTATATCACTCAGTAAAGTGTTTCCTATTTCCATCCATTTTCATGCAAATTTCAAGATGTCGTTGTTTTTACCACTGAGTAAATCTCTAAATTGTATATGTGCCACACATTCTTTATCCATTGTTCTATTGAGGGGCACCTAGGTTTTTTCCAGGTTCTGGCTATTACAAATAGTGCTGCTATGAACAAAGTTGAACAAATGCTTTTGTAGTATAATTGGGCATCTCTTGTGTATATTCCCAAGAGTGGTATTGCTGGATCCTGGGGTAGATTGACTCCCAGTTTCCTGATTTCCAAAGTGGTTGCACAAGTTTGCATTCCCACCAACAATGGATGAGTGTTCCCCTTACTCCACATCCTTTCCAGCATAGGCTATCATTGGTGTTTTTGATTTTAACTATTCTATCAGGTATAAGACGGTATCTCAAAATTGTTTTCATTTCCATTTCCCTGATCACTAAGGAGGGTGAGCATGACCTCAAGTGTCTTTTGTCCATTTGTACTTCTTCTGTTGAGAATTCTCTGTTCAGTTCAGTACCCCTTTTTTTAATTGGGTTAATTAGAGTTTTAATACATAATTTCTTGAGTTCGTTATATATTTTGGAGATCAGACCTTTGTCTGATCTGGGGTTGGTGAAGATCTTCTTCCATTCAGCAGATTGTCTTTTTGTCTTAATGACAGTGTCCTTTGCAAAAGTTGGGAGCATGGGGTGGAGGGCTTGGGGGGAAGGGGAGATGGGGAGAAAGAAGGGAGAACAGAGGATTGGGGAGAGCTTGGGGGAATGGGATGGTTGGGATGGAAGAAGGGTGTTTATGGGAGCAGATAAGAAGATATCTTAACTAAGGAAGCCATTCTAGGGTTGGCAAGAGACTTGGCTCTACAGTGGTTCCCAGGTGTCCAAGGGGATTTCTTCAACTAGGTCCTTGGGCAACAGAGGAGAGGGTGCCTGAACTGGCCTTATCCCATAGTCACACTGATGAATATCTTGCATATCACCATAGAACCTTCANCATATCACCATAGAACCTTCATCTGGTGATAGATGGAGATAGAGACAGAGACCCACATTGGAGCACTGGACTGAGCTTCCAAGGCCCAGGTGAAGAGCAGAAGGAGGGAGAATATGAGCAAGGAAGTTATGACCACGAGGGGTACATCCTTCCAATGAGAAGGTGGGGCTGATCTAATGGGAGCTCACCAAGGGCAGCTGGACTGGGACTGAATGAGCATGTGATCAAACCAGACTTTCTGAATGAGACTGACAATGAGGCTGACTGAGAAGCCAATGATAATGAATCCGGGTTTTGACCCTACAGCATGTACTGGCTTTGTGGGAGCCTAGTCTGTTTGGATGCTCACCATCCTAGACCTGGATGGAGGGAGGAGGGCCTTGGACTACCCACAGGGCAGGGAACCCTGACTGCTCTTAGGACTGGAGAGGGAGGGGGAGTGGGAGGGAAATGGGGAGATGGAAGGAGGCAGAAATTTTTAATAAATAAAAGAGAAAAGACAAAATAAATCACCTCTTCCTTAAGTTACTTTCTCCTCACAACAAGATAACTAATACAATTTCAAAGGTAAATTTGTGAAAATTTGAATGTCCAGTTTTGCTTTTATTATTAACCTCTTCAAATACATACAAAGTTCACATGTGTGCAATGGCTTATCACGCAGCACAATTGGACAACCTCTCTACTTGAACAGGTCTTCTTTTCCCATTCACTGATGCTAGTGACTGGTTAACAGTGTAGCCAGATACTCTGATTAACAACAGGAATTTTGTCACATCATATTATTTGATCATGCCTAAATGGTTATCAATAACGATATTTTGAACTCCCTATGTTATTTAATTATTTCGAGTTGTTAGATATGTTGGAAAAGCATGCCACATGTAGTTTTTGTTGATATTGAGCATTAATTATGGTGATTGTTCAGCAATTTTGTTACAAAATTCAGATGAAATGATAATGTGTAAAGTGTCTTATAGGCACTTCATGATGATGATATGGTTTGATTCTAAATCCTTCTGTAAAGAGTAATATTTTGAATACTTGTCTCCTAGCAGGTGGTACTATTTTGAAATTCAACTGAACTTTTAGGAGGTAGGAGCCAGCTGGTAGAGGTGGGTCACTAATGTGGACTTCTGCAACTTACACTCGGGCCTAAGTTTTGGCAGTACTCTCTCTCTATGTCCTGGTGTTTTACCATAAGAACAAATTCAACCCCATTCTCCCAGTGTCATAGACTGTATTACTCACTAGGCTTTTCTTTCTCTGAAGGTCTGGATCCACTGAAATAATCAGCCAAAATAAATGTTTGTTCCCCTATGTTGTCTCATAATCACAGCAATGTGAAAGGAAACATATACAGAAGAGTCCCAACGCACATTCAATACCACTACTTGAAAGAAAAAGATGTATTTCTAGACAGAAAAACATTAGTATCTAACTCCCACTGGTAGAAATAATCCAGAATAAATGTTTCTATAGATCGTACAATATATAGTCTGGTTGTTGTACACTGGTAGAAAAAAACTCCAGAATAAACATTTCTATAGATTATACAGTATATAGTCTGTTTGTTAAGCAACCATTAAATATCTTCCTAAAAGACAGAAACACCAGTTGATATTTGTTGTTCAACAAACCAGATGCTTATCCATCTTGCCATTCTTGTATATTTCCTGCAGCTCCAGCCTTTATCCTAACTTCTGTGTACAACCAAAACTTGGCTCCTAGTGAATCTCTTGTTTGGTGTCTTTTCATCCTTTCTTCTCTCCTGGGGAATTTAACCTGACCCACTTTTCAAACCAATCTTACCAAACTCTTCTTTTGTCCATATCTGTGAATTGTTTTAACCTCTGTATTTCCAAAACCATCTTTCCAGTCTCCCAATCTATCACATCGTAGCGCTATTCATTGTGAAAGTGTTTCTTTTTCATCCCTGAAAGAGCTGTGTCCATACAGGATAGAAATCGCATATTTATCTCTATTTTTTATTTATTTTTATTTTTTTTTATTTATCTCTATTTTATCTAAAGACTGAAAGTGCTTCACACTAAACACAGGCACCGGAATTTGAATATCTGGTACTCATAGAAAAGCATCTGTATGCCCCATCTCCATAATAATCTTCATTCCTTAAAATATGAAGCCAAGACACAGTTCATGCAACCCTAACTTTGCATGGTTTCCTTATGCCCCCTACATTTATGAAGTTGTTTACCAGTTTCTTTTTCCTCTAGCGATATAAATAACTATTGAGTATTTGTATTTATCAACCAAAAGTTGTATTTTCTTATGTTGTCAAATTGTATAAATTGGTGAGAGAATTTTCTGCAGATTATTTACCACAGTTTGTGAAAGTTGGTAACTATTTTGAGGAAAATTGCAATCAACAAAGATTGTATTTTTCCACAGATAGATCTGAAGGAATTTACTCATTCTGTAAGGATTGTGCATTAATCAATAGAAAATATGTTTTCAACAGTGGCAATAAAATATCAGCATAGTTATAGCAATTAATACATGTTCAACACTTTAAAAGCAATCCACATGTATAAATTCATTGAATCATCAGGATAAAACCAATAAACAATTTTAGTTTCATGACTCTGTGAGAAAATGAAGCTATACAGTTAGAAATGATGATCTGATCCTTTCTCATAGCTCAGATATTCAACTTAGTGACTCATTTGCCAAATTCACCAGTGTCATTACAGTGAAGGGAAGGAGAAAAGTCATACAATTTCATAATAGTTCAGGTATTTTGCTTGCAGATCTCCATCATAGCAACAGCAATAGCATATTCTACTCTGTTTGTCCTATAGCCGTCACAGTTCATACTGATGAGTGTCAATGTGTCTAACCTGACCCTACCACCTAAATTCTTTTGAGTTATTATGTGAACACTTCTCTAACCTGGGCCTATATATCATTTTGATATTTCTTTTTGCTTTCTGACCCACAAATCCTATTACCAGTGTCTCCTGGAATAAATGAGAAACTACCATATTTACTTCAAAAATCACTTGTCTGAAAATGTTCTATCCAATTGGATAAATGCAGTCATTATTATTTTATACCCCATAAATTCTGAGAAACATATTGGTCATGCCGTTTACATTATTCATATAATAAGTATGAATTGTTAGTGGGAATTTGCTCTTTCACTAATATGAATTCTTAGAGATATAAAATGCCTTCATCACATCATCACCATCATTGCCATTATCATCATGATGACACAGTTTCACTAATTAGCCCATGCTAGCCTGGAACTTCCTATGCATACTGACTTTACCTCAAACTCATAGAGATCCACCCACTTCTGCCTTATGATTTATGGGATTAAAGGAATATTATTTCATCATGGCAAGGCTCTTAACATAATATTTTCAGAATTATGCAGCTTGGAGTGAAAGGTTGTACTATTTGTCTATATGCAGCTACTGTCCTTTTAAGAGACTATTCTAGGTCTGTTTGGGGGCCTCATACATGGAAGATGCTTTACCATACACCTCCATCATACCAGGCAACCTGAGTTTCCCATCATGGTGACAAACCCAGCAACACCATAAATATAGAGGTTTATATGGAAATTATTATTACTGTAGTTGCTATCCTACTTCAGAATACAAAGCAAGGTCATTATGAACAGGAAGACACTACTAAATAGCTGATGATCTGAGTTAGACACCTTAATGGTAAGTATTTCGTTTATAAGAGAACAGAGGGAAACTTCCATGCAATGGTTGTTTAATGAATTAATTATGATCTTGGGAAGAAATGAGCATCAATAAAGAATTATGTGATCCCGATGACCACACATTTTTTAAAAGATCTTAATGAATTTGAAGATTTCAAATTAATTCACCGTTCTTTTGGCAATTTAGTCAGTGGATTGTACAGGATGAAAATATGCACGCCATTTCATTAAGAAAAGTATATAGGCTAAAATTTATTTCATCTAGGGCCCATTAATATCTATGAATGGAAAACACACCTGTGAGAATTGTAGAACTGTAATTAGAAATGCCATGTGCATGATTCTCTTTCTGAATAGAAATGCTATCTGCTTAGTTTCTCTCCAATAAGCAATCCCGGAAGCATCCAGGTCAGACTGCTTCCCTGGAAGAAACGAAATGAGTAAAACAAATATTAACTACTTTTTATTTTAGTTTATTGCAAGTATGGAAAATGTAGCATATGTAAATTTTACTTTTTCCCAATTGAGATTTTACTTAAAACATTTAAAGTTCTCACGCACAGATATAAAGTACAACAAAAATTTTATATTTAGAAAGCAATTGAAAATTAGTTGGCCAAATAATTTGTGACCTGTACATTTATGTCTTCAGATGTCTGTAAAGTCATTTTTGGCTCTGAATACTATTATACAAGTTTCATAAATTTATTATGAAAAACTCATTTTTAACATTGAACAGCATAATTATCATATTTTCCTTATTTGGACCATATGTCCTTACATATGTCCTTATCAATATATGTATCCGTCCATCTCTATATATATGAATGTCATATTATATGTCTAATTTATTCTGTATATTTAATTTCTTTATTGCTATTTATTATATATACATATGGATATGTATATACATAAACACATGCATATATATACATGTACAAATTTTAGAAAATAATTAGGAAGTAGAAGTTTTATTGTAATATGAGCGTGATGCTTATCACCAGTCTCTAACTTTGTAAATGGTAAGTTTCCATATAAAAAAAACAGAAATCAAAGCAAAATTTAAAATAGGATAGGTGAATAGAACCCTTTCTAAGCAGAATAGTTGCAGAGTGAAAATATGATTGGTATAATAAGTCAATACTGAGAATATGGAAACAAGGCAAGGTGCAGTCATCTAGTGCATGAGTCACCAGAGTCAAACTTAGCCAGTAAGAACTTCTGAAGGAACCCTACTGTTTGAATAAGTTCATAAATGGATAATTCCTAAGCAGTCATGTTAGTGGGATTTTATAGATGTAATTTCTGACATTTTTCAGAGATACTGTCTCTCAGTAAATTCTCTGAGCCCCTAGCTCTTACAGTCTTTCAACATCTTTTTTCAGAATTGGTCTTCAAGTGTGGGATTTTTTTTTATCTTTATCTATTGGGACAATTCTTCATATGACTACCCAGGCATGAAGTACACAAGTACAGCAAGAATAGACATGCTAAAGCATACAGGAAAAGACCATTGGGACTCAGTTTTAAAGAAAGAACTACAAGCAACTAAGGAATGCTGAGAACAGAAGATATACTACTACCCAGGGAAGAGAACACCAATTGGTTGTCCAAAATCAAATGGTGAGCCCGGAAAACATGCATGCAGGTACATTATACGGACTGAACAGGCTGTATTTAAGTATTTAACAATATATACATATGCACAATATTCTTGCAACAAAAATTAATGAAAAAAGAAGCAATATATTTAAACATGAGAAAAGACAAGTATATTAAAGGGTTTGGAAGGAGAAAAGAAGGAAGGAGGAAATGATATACATATAAATATAGAAGAAATATTTTTTAAAAAAGAATGGCTTATAAGTAGTAATGGGAAGTCTTAGTCTAATCTAGCACTGGCTGTGTAATATTAGTCCAAAGATAAATTTCTTTGGAAAGGTTTGTGGATGTTGACTGTTCCCTGGAAAAGGCAAGGTGAAGGCAATCCTGGTGAGAACCTGGAATGAAGGGTCAGATTCAGCTAAGAGCCTCACATTTCATGGCACCTATTTTCTGAACAGAGCCTGAATCTTAATAAGTTTACAAGGAAAATGAACTTCTGTGACCAGTCAGTCAGGTGATCTGGTCAAACTATTCACACATGCACAGCACACAGGCTTAAGTTACCATGTTAACCTTCAGGTGTTGGTTTCCAGTTGGCCATCATTGTAAAGTACGTCGTTCAGTACTGTCATTATTTAGGTCTTCTTTGGACAGTCATATTGCTGAGGTATCATGGATTGAGTTTCTTTACCTTTTTTAGGATGCACAATCTTATGACAGACTTCATGGTCCTCGAGTTTGTACATTTCTACTCCCCCCTCTGCCCCCTTCATGATGTTCACTGAGCCTTAGTTATGGGAGTTATCTTGAAGATGTATTAGTTGGAGATGGAATTCCCACTATTCTTTGATCTCTGTAAGTGCTCTATTTATTCCTTTTATCATGTTAAAGCATACTTTTGCCTTGCCGACCTTTAGATTGGTGTATATAAGCATATGGAAAATAAGTTCAGGCAAATTCCGTGTTCACTAGATCCCCCTACTGGTTCTATTCTGTGTCTCTGTCTTTTTCATATCTCTCTTCTCTCTGCCTGGCTTTTCTAATACACATGCCCTGACCATGGAAGGTGAGGACCCTGTTGAGGCTGAACCCCAAAAGGTAAGGTTCAGCAAATAGTGAAATAATTAAAATGTGGTACATATGCAGAATAGGGTATTATTTTGCAGCAAATATAAATGAAATCATGCAGTGTGCAGATAAATAGATGGACCTAGAAAAGATTATTTTGAGTGAGAGAAACTAGACACAGGAAAATAAATGGCATGTTGTCTTTCTTTTTTTGAAGCACCTGCCTCAAATCTTCAGATGTGAAAATATAACCTAGAAAAATACCTAGTACTTTTTTGTTATTGTGACACTACCAGGTCATTAGAAGAAATGTTTTATTTAAACTTACAGAAACTCAAGAGATTACTGTCACAGAGTGGGCCTGAGAAAGCAAGCTCCAAGGGTGTGGGAGCAGATCCAGTCCAGGGACATTTGCATATTAGGATTGAGTCAGTAACCTGAGCCAGAGCAGACTTGAGACATTGAACTCCACAGGGAAAAATACAGGGGAGTAACTGATGAACAAGTGAGCCAGAGCTAGAGACTGCTGAGGGTCTGGACGTGAATCTGGGACCTTCAAGGGAGTAGACCTAAGCCAGAACTATTATTGGTCTCGGCGTGAGTCTAGGACCTCCAAGGAACTAAGCCTGAGCCAGGACCTCTGGGCATCTAGGCATGATCTGGAACCTCCAAGAAAGTAGGCAGAAGCCAAAAACCTCTGCAGGTCCAAACATGGGTCTGGAACCTCTGAGGGAGTAAGCCCGAGCCAGGTCCTCTGCGGGTGTGGACGCACCTGAGCCTGGGAACTCCAAGGGAGTACACCAGAGCCAGAGTCCTTTACAGGGCCAACCACAAGTCACGGACCTCTGCAGAAATGGATCCAGATCAGGGACAATTACAGAAACAGGTCTGAGTAACAGCCTAGGCTAAAGCATGCCTGAGAAACCAAACTCCAAGGAAGCAGAGCAAAGCCCTAGAGAGCTGAGAAACCTCTAAGAACATAGAATGGTCAACAGGGTAACTAGAAACATGGCTCTGACTGCATCACGAGGAAAAACCATCTGAGCCTTAGATTCACTGGCACCTAGAAGATTAATCAACAGAATCACAAACAGCCCCAAACACATATTATTAGAGGAAAAGATGAGTAGAAAAGAAAAGAACACACAACACCACAAAGAACAACACAACACCTGTAAAACCTAAAGACCCAACAACAGCAAGACTTGAACAACCAAATGTAGATGAAGCAGAAGAAAATGACCTAAAAAATAACCTCCAGAGTATTTTTGAAACTCTTAAAGGCGAAATGAGAAATTCCCTCAAAGAGATGGAGGAAAAGATAAACCAAAAAATTGGAAGACATCAGCAAATCCCTTAAAGTAAATGAAGAAAAAGCAATCAAATATATGAAAGAAACTATTCAAGACTTGAAAACTAAAATAGAGACAATAAAAAAACACAAATCAAGGGAATTCAAAACCAGAAATCATGAGAAAACAATCAGAAACCATAAATGCAAGGATAAACAGCAGAATATAAGATATGGAAGGAAGAATCTCAAGCACTGAAGATACAATAGAGGAAATAGACTCATAAGTCAAAGGAAATATTAAGTCTAACAAAAGCTTAACTCAAAATAATCAGGAAATATGGGACATCTTAAAAATGCCAAACTATGATGATACAAGAAGCTTGCAAAACAGCAAACAGACTGGATAAAAAAGAAGTTTCCTCACCACATAATAATCAAAACACTAAACACACAGAGAAAAGAAAGAATATTAAAAGCTGCACATGAAAAAGGCCATGTAACATATAAAGGCAGACCTATCAAAATTACACCCGACTTTTCATTGGAGACAATGAAAGCCAGAAGGTCAAGGTCAAGCATTATACAAACATTAAGAGACTAAGGATGCCAGCCCAGACTACTATACACAGCAAAACTTTCAATCACCATAAAATGAGGAAACAAGATATTCCATGACAAATCCAGATTTAACCAACACTTAGCCACAAACACAGCCTACACCAAATACTAGAAGGAAAACTCCAACCGCAGGAATTTGGCTACATCAACAAAAACAGATAATTGATGGTCTCATCGCAGCAAATCCCAAAGAAGGGAAAAACACATGAATTAACATCACCAACAAGAAAAACTAAATTAACAGGAGATAGCAATCGCTGAGCATGAATATCCTATGATGGACTCAACTCTCCTGTAAAAAGGCACAGGCTGATGGATTGGATAAGAAAACAGAATCCATCCTTCTTCTGCATAAAAGAAATACACCTCAACCTCAAAGACAGACATCATCTCAGAGTAAAGGGTTGGGAAAAATATTCCAAATGGACCTAAGAAACAAGCTGATGTAGGTAACCTAATATCTAACAAAACAGACTCCAAGCTAAAATCAATCAAAACAGACAAAGACAGACATTTCATATTAGTGACAGGAAAAATCCATCAAGAGGAATTCTCAATACTGAACATCTATGCTCCAAATACAAGGGCACCCTCATATATAAAAGAAACACTTCTAAATCTGAAATCATACATTAAACCCCACACACTAATACACACTCCACTCTCAGCACTAGACAGGTCAGTCAGACAAAAAATGAACAGAGAAATAAGGGAACTAACAGATGTTATGATTCAATGGACTTAACAGAATACTTATATAGAATACTCCAGCCAAACCTAAAAGAATATACCTTCTTCTCAGCACCTCATGAAACCTTCTCAAAAATTGACCACATACTCAGTAACAAANCACATGGAAATTAAACAATGCTTACCTGAATTATCAATGGGTCAAGGAAGAAATTAAGGGAGAAATTAAAGACTTCCTAAAATTCAATGAAAATGACCATACAACATACTCAAATTTATGGGACACAATGAAAGCAGTGTTAAGAGTAAAGTTCACAGGACTAAATGCCAACATAAAGAAGGTGGAAAAAGCCCACACTAGTGAATTAACAGAACATTTGAAAACTGTAGAACAAAAAGAATCAAACTCACCCAAGAGAACTAGATGTTAGGAAATAATCAAATTGAGAGCTGAAATCAACAAAATAGAAAAAAGAAAACAATACAAAGAATCAATGAGACAAACAGTTGGTTCTTCTAGAAAATCAGCAAAATAGACAAACTTTTATTCAAACTAACCAAAAGGCAGAGAGTTTAATATCTAAATTAACAAATTCAGAAATGAAAGGGGGGAATAACAACAGACATGGAGGAAATACAGAGAATCATTAGGTCATTTTTCGAAAACCTGTACTCCACAAAATTGGAAAAAGTAAAGGAAATGGACAACTTTCTGGATAAATATCACTTACCAAAGTTAAATCAAGACCAGATAAGCAAACTCAACAGACCTATAAGCGCTGAAGAAATAGAAATAGACATCAAAAGTCTCCAAACCAAAAAAAAGCCCAGGACCTGATGGCTTCAGCTCAGAATTCTACAAGATTTTCAATGAAGAACTAATACTGATACCCCTCAAATTATTCCACACAATAGAAACAGAAAAAACATTGCCAAACTCTTTTTTTTTAGTCTACAACTACCGTGATACCCAAACCACAGAAAAACATCACTAAGAAAGAGAATTACAGACCAATTTCACTCATGAACATTGGTACAAAAGTACTAGGAAATCAAATCCAAGAACACATTAGAACCATTTACCTTGATTTTTTCTTTTAGTTTTTTTTTTTAAATCCTGTTTCCATTTCTTCCCCAATGCTACTAATTTGCTCCCTATCTTTTTTTTGCATTGAAAACTATTTGCATAATTTGGTGTTTTTATTTGAAATTTCTACCTGCATATGAACGTATCAGATCCTCTTCCTAAATGAATAATGTCAATAAGGTTCTAAATATTATTTATGGAATTCTTATGACATCTTCACTATATCCAAAAATTTAAAAAGATACAAACTTTGTGTCAGGTAGACATAAAATGCTAACCAGAACATTAAACTGTTTCTTTTTAGCCTGACTTTTATCAGTTTGGCACTATTCAGTAACTGCTGAAGGAAGGCTACAACTTTAGAATGAGTTTCACATCCATAGATAAATGAAATATAGGACATGAATATTGTGTGCTCATTCACTTCTCTCTTTATTCAACTAATCAAAGACTTCCAGTTGATTTTTTTATATTCTCTGTCTATATGACCCACTAAGAGCTAATAAATGTTTAATCTTTTTTCTCTCTCCCTTCATGTGGTGTGTGTATGTATATTTGTGTGTGTGTGTGTGTGTGTTTCTATCTTAGATTATGAAACTGACTCACTTAGATGTTGAGTTCATGAGTTTCCTCAGGGCTATGTTTTTTCTAGTCTCTATAATAATTAACTCTCCTTCTCCCTGGAGCAAAATTCAAGTAAAATTTCTTTAGACTCATGTTTCCAGATCATATTCATTGACAAAAACAAATTGAGTGATCCATATGTACAAGGAGTTGAACTTACACCAACTTTACAGCAGTAAACAACGTGACTCAGGGGATATTTTCATTTCCTCATGACACACTTTTACATCACTTACTGTTGGTGTCAATTCATTTTATTTGTGTAATGCATTAATACCACTTATCTTTATACTGTGATAAGCAAGAAAGCCTGTTTGACTCATTTTCTCCATCAAGTTACACAGTATTTTGGTAATAAATATTTGTGGGGTGATTAAGTGAATAAAACATGATTCAAGGCAGTATGAGTAGAAAAATAATAGGAATTTTTGATATTCAAAGACTTATAAATTGCTGACTGTACTTATCCATGAGTTAAAAAATTTAAATTAAAAAATGTTTATTTTATGTGTGCAAGTGATTTGCCTGAATGTATGTCTGACCACCATGTACGTTTGGGGTCAGTTGAAGCCATAAAATTGCTTTGAATCTGCTAGAACTGGAGTTGTAGAACTTCGTGAACCACCATGTGGGTATTGGGAATCTAGCTGGTGTCCCCTGTAAGAGCAGTTACTCTTTATCAAATATCAGGTGTTCAAAGATGTGTGGTCTTCTCTTTGGTTCCGTTGGTCCTCCTGTGTGTTCTTACGCCAGTACCAGGCTGTTTTCAGTACTGTAGCTCTG